>CBVK0100915799.1:0-29873 GCA_900067695.1 Picea abies | reverse complement strand
CTTAAGAAATATGTAAGAATAGCATAAAAATGGCATATGGGGAAAGATTCATACTTTGGTGAAAAGTGATACAAAATTGGATAAGGAAGGTATAAAAAAGGGAATGATCAGTGGAAAATAGTAAGGAAAAAGGTACTAGACGGGTGTTGAAAATATGTCAATTTAGGCACTCGTCAAAACCTTCTAGAAAGCATTCTCTCACATTTATGATGTTCACACTAATCTATAAAACTACCATAGTGGGACTTATTTAATAATATATTGGACCTAGTCCACTTTACATTGAATGACCTCCACTATTATCACTATGGGCCCTTCGCCCCACCTCGCCCCCCCCATTACCTCCCTAGTTGCACTACATTACATCCCCCTTCACATGTGTTGTCCTCAAAACGTGGGGAAACCATACAATATGATTGGCTAAGCAATGTATCCAACTGGTACCAAGTATAAGCATCCATCCATCCTAATGGAATATGAACATGAAGTCCAACTGTTTCCTTGCTACCATGATCGTGATCCTTATCGTGTCTTTGGTGCCATGGGATTGTTTCTTTATCCTAATATCATCGTGCAATGTTGGTATTCCTCCATGCACCTCTTGATTGGTTTCCTTTATGGGGCCATGCTGGTCCATAATCAATGTGTTGATGCTCACGCCCCTGCCTGGGTGAATTTTGTTTCTCTATGTGGTGTGGATGGTGATATACATCAACCTTAGCTCTTGGTTCTACTTTCTTGGACTTTTCAACATGTGGTTCCTTAGCTTCTTCTGTATTTTGAGGCCCTTCCTGGTTCTTGAATTCATGCCCATCTGTAGACTCTACGTATGATTCCTCTTCGGAGTCTGCAATAACTTCTTTCATTTCCCCCATAGGTCCTTCTTTCTTACTAAGAGACACATCCCATAATGCAATTTTCTTTTTCTTTTACCAAATTTTCACAAACTTGTTTTCCACATTAATATTAATTGTACCAATTGTGGTCATCCAATGATATCCAAGAATAGCATCCACATCATTCATATCAATGGCACACAAATCCGAGTGCAACACATATTTATCCATATTGAACTTCAAATATTTAAAAAAATGAACATTTTCACCATCAACCTATGTGTTTTGAATATTCTTGGTAGGAACTTGTGATCTATTAACCAACTAAACATTGATAAAATTTTGTTGGAAACCAAGGTTAATAGAAACAATAACCTTCTCTTGTTGGATTCATCCATGAACATATAGTATAGAGTTTCCATGTGAAAATGAACCCTTTGTGCTTTCGTTATCCTTACACTTTGCATGAGACCACTTGTCTAAATTTAATTTTTCATATGCTTCATTAGAAAGTTCAATCAACTCACAATAGTCAAATGATTGTTACCATATGCGAGCATCTTCTTTGAAACCATAGTGTAGACAATCTTTCCATCTCTCTTTCCATACTGGCTTATAAAATTGTATATATTCTTCAATACTAGGGCTGTCGCCTTTTCTAGTAAAAGACATCTTGCTTGGAATAAATTTTCAACAAAACTAGGGTTTATAAAAATAACTTACTCTACAAATCGCATGACGTTTTTTTGGAAAACCCCTGGAAAACTACATATTTTAAATTTTTGATAACTTCACCTCTTGGACTCCATTTTAGATTATTTGTTTCTTGAAATTGGGTATTTTTCCAAGAGTAATTCAAATATTTAATTTGTTTATGCAAATTCTTCTCATAAAGTTTCAAAATTTAATTTGAAGTGTGCTACCCTCTTTTTTTCCTTTGAAAAAATTGCAAAAAGAACAAAAAAAATTGTCATTTATTTAGCCGAAGAAAGAGCTCCGATATCAAATGTCATGTTCCATGATAAATATGGAAATATATTGAACACAAGAGAGATAGTAGACAAAACCCTTGAGGTAGGGTAACACCATATATTATTCCTTAAGGAAGCAACACACTCCTCAAGCAATGCTTGTTTGTTACAATAACAATATACTTCACTATGTTCATTTCATTGTTCATCCCTTCCTTACATAATACTACCTAGAAACCTTCTAGAAAGCAGTCTCTCACATTTATTATGTTCACACTAATATATCTAACTACCATAGTGGGTCTTATTTAATAATAGTGGACCTCTATAACTACACTACAATTTCTTTAAAGTTATCTAAGTTAAATATATAAATTTAACCACTCCTATACAAGTGTCAATATAGAGTTTCAATTCATGAAGAAAAATTTCATTTCAAAACATCCACTATAACTACTTTGACACTTAAGACAATTAGTAATATTTTATTTTATTTATTTATTTATTGATATTTTATCATAACATTTATAAATAAATAGTATGTAAGTATTAATTAAATTGTTAATTTCAAGAGTAGGATATTGAAATATTTTTTATTTAATATTTATATGTAATATAATTGATTTTATAATATAAACATATTATAAATATTAATGTAATTTTATTTTTTTTAAAAGTACATTTAAACTTTACTTAATTTCAATTTTTTTAAAAACTTATGTTTTTTAATTTAAAAATTTATTTCTTAATTTCAATTTAAAAAAAATATATATGTTTTTAAATATATGAATTTATATCATCTTCTCATAATTAATTAAAAAGATTTTGCATTAAATAATTTAAAAGATAAAATTATATATAGGTGAACTTTTATATATATATCATCTTCTTATAATTCTAATTTAATATTAAGAAGATTTTGCATTTACAATTTAAGAGATAAAATTATATATAAATAAACCTAAAAAAATTATGTTTTTTAATAAATGAATTTATATCATTATATTAAAATGGTTGTACTTTCTCTTTACATGCTTCAATAAAGTTATATAAGTTTGATCACATGACATTGACATAATATTAGTGGGATTAGAAGTATATAAAAAAGTTACATAAGTTTGATCACATGACATTGACATTGACATAATATTAGTGGGATTAAAAGTATTGTGTAGAATTTTTTTTTAGATGTGATTATTTATATGAATTTCATAAATTTATAAAGAAATTAGTAAATAACATGTTAATGAAATTAAAATGATTGTACTTTCTCTTTACATATTTAAGAAAGTTATATAAGTTTGATCACTTAATATTGATATAATATTAGTGGGATTAAAAGTAATAAAAAAATTATTTAAATTTGATCACATGACATTGACATAATATTAATGAGCTTAAAAATATTGTGTAGAATATTTTTTAGATGTGATTATTCACATAAATTTTATAAATTTATAAAAAAAACTAGTAAAAAATTATAAGTATTTAGTTTATCTCATGTGTTTGTGAGATGTTAAACTCACTATAAATATTATTATAATTCAGAACATATTAAAATAATTATAAATAAATTAAACCCATGATGATTAAAAAAATAAATTTCCAAAATTTCAAGGAAATGCTATATGGCCATTACAACCTTCAATTGTCAATACCTTATCATATACCTTATCAATACCTTGTCAATGAAATAAGTATAATTGGTTTATGTGGAGTTTGGTCCTTATCAAGTTACAGTTTATTAGAAGGGTTAAGGATAAAAACCATTTGTGACCATTATTTGTGATCTACTTTGTCCATTATTCGATGTTTTAACTCATTCATCAAGGTTATGGAAAAGGAGGTTATGGGAAGGGTTAAGGATAGGAATCATTTGTGGAGATATATCTACCTTTTCAATTATTTTAACTCATTAAGGTTATGAGAAGGGTTTAAGGATAGGAACCATTTGTGGAGATATATCTAATTTTTTTTCATTATTTTAACTTATCAAAGTTATGGGAAGGGTTAAGGATAGGAACCATTTGTGGAGATAGATTTACTTCGTCCATTATTTTAACACATTTACATTTACATAGGTTATGGGAAGGGTTAAGGATAGGAACCATTTGTGGAGATATATCTACTTTTTCCATTATTTTAACTCATCAAGGTTATGGAAAGGGTTAAGGATAGGAACCATATGTGGAGATGGATCTACTTAATCCATTATTTTAACACATTTGCATTTACATATATCAATGCAGGGTATCTAAACTGTTGATAAAAATCTTCAAGGACGCTCATCTTCAGCTAGTACAACCTTCATTATTATTAGTGCCTGAATCCTCAAGGACGCTCATCTTCAGCTAGTACAACCTTCATTATTATTAGTGCCTGAAACTTCAGAACCCTGTCTGTATAGGACAAGAGACAAGAGACAAATACTTCAGCTTCTACAACCTTCACTATTATTAGTGCCTGAATCCTCAATGACGCTCATCTTCAGCTAGTACAACCTTTATTATTATTAGTGCCTAAAACTTCAGAACCCTGTCTGTATAGGACAAGAGACAAATACTTCAGCTTGTACAACCTTCATTATTATTAATGCCCGAAACTTCAGAACCCGGTCTGTTTAGCACAAGAGACAGATATTATTGTTAAAAAACATATTGTAAAAAAATAAGATATTGAAATATTCGGTTCATTTCAATAAAAATGGTGACGTTGAGATCAAACCATTCATGAATGTGAGTTTCCCTGCGGGGGAAAAAAACAAGGCGAATCAAGGAACTTCGAATTTCAACTTACAAAAGCTGTGAAATTGTGGCAAGTGCCTCCGAACAAACAGAGTCAAACATCGTTCTCAAATTCATACACGTCCAACATTGGCCCTCGAGCACCATTATGTAAAATTTCCGTAGAATCAAATATCGTAATAGCTCCGAGTCTCCGCTGCACTCCCAACAAATCAAATAACCTAGTTGCTATAAAAGATTTTACGTAGCGTATATACATTGCCGTAGGCTTAGCGTATATACATTGATTTAAGATAAATGTTCTACGGAATTTTTTTAGAGATATTTATTTGGAATTTATTTTTGGGGGGATATTTGTCTGAAATCTGATCAAAAATTGTTAGATTGATAGATTTGAGTGATTATTCTGTATAATAGGAAAGATCTGGAAGTTTTTTTAGCATGTGTATCCATTTTTACATTCAAAAAAATAGTGATTAATGTAAATTTATATAACCAAATTTGAACGAGAAAAAAGTGATTTAATAAAACAACTAAACAACTTCAAAACATTTTACTGATCAGTAAAACTAATTTTTTATGAGTATTTTTAAATGTGACAATGACCACTTTTTGAAGATGAGATGGTTTCCAATATTCTCTCCCACATATAGCTATGGCAGTTCTGGAAATTAGCAAAATTATTGAAACTATTTAGCAAAGATAGGATCAAGTTTGTAATTAATGCAAGTAATTTATTTAAAAAGTAGTCTAAACTTTTAATTTTTTGGAGTTTTTAGGAGTATATTTTTTGATAAATTTTTACTGAAATTAGGCGGAACTCCAGATTTGAGTGATTGAATCTGTATAATTCAAGTGTCCTGAAGATTTTTCAGGATGCTGAATAGTGAGAGAAATGGTTTAAATATGTAGCTTTTAAAGGCAAATATTAAGTGCATGAATCTGTATAATTCAAGTGCCCTCAGATATTGAGTGATTGAATCTGTATAATTCAAGTGCCCTCACTCTTCCATGATCATGACCAACTATGTAACTCGTCTTAACATACTGAGGCACATATAATTTCATACCAAGACAAGTTATTAAGAATTCAGGAAATTAAACATCTTTTAACCGAAACAGAGATATAAACACAAATCGATCATACTCACATAACCCACACAAAAATCTTCAATTGATCAACCCCATATAACACTCATAAAAGAGTGATTTTCATTCATAATTCATACCATACTGTACAAAACTTTACAGAAGTCATCTCTCCCATTATTGTTTTGATTTCCTTTCAATTGCCACCACTTCTTGGTCTCTTTCTACATTCATTTGGCCACCCCCTCATGCCCATAGACTTACAAATTTAATTATGAACCCAAATCTAATCAAACCATAACAATCATTCACTAAATTAACCTCTAAGAACTTTTAAGATCCACAAAATCCTCATGAGATCTATAATTAACTTAATATATGTCTAACTATTACAATCTCTCCCATTTCTCAAAATCTAATCAAACCATAACAATCATTCACTAAATTAACCTCTAAGAACTTTTAAGATCCACAAAATCCTCATGAGATCTATAATTAACCTAATATATGTCTAACTATTACAATCTCTCCCATTTCTCAAAATCTCTAGAGACAAATTGGTTTACATTCTCAATTCAATAAACCTCATCTTACTCAATCCTTCTAAAAATCAATCAAACATAGGAAATTACATTGATTCAATCCTAGAGAACCTACTCCCTAGTAATCCAAGGACCCCCTAGGACTAAACAAGCAAGCGTGTAACCTCAGCATCAAGGAGAACTTTCCACTTGGTTGGGCATGCTCAAAAGTAACCCTAATTTTAGAATAGTAGGAATATGATTTCACAAGTGGAAGCTTTGTTCTTCCCAGTGAAATGTTTAGGCCAGTGCAATAAACAGCTTTTGTTAAAAAATATTTTTCATGGCCCACTTGTTTGTTATTTTTTTATTAGTGCTACGGTGGCGAGCTGATACGGAGGTCAACAGAAGCGAGCTGACAGTTAATAAAGGTATCAAAGGGTGAGAGATCTCCTGGTTTCATGGCATAATATTTTAAGAATTGATGTTCCGGACCAAAATACTGTTATGCCATCATGAGTTGTGCCATGAATCCAGAAGCAAAAGTCTGAAAACTGACAAAGGTATAAAATTATAGCTTAGTGCATAGTTAATAAAGGTGCCAACTCAAACTCACAAAGGTATGAAATTATGGCTAGCGGACAGTTAATAAATGTATGGAGTTCATGGTGTTAGATGAAGCCGGTGGCATAAATTTTCGGTGTCAAAAGTCAAAGATGAATCAGAGCAGACAAATGAATAATGAGGTAAGTGTTGCCACTGAAGTCTGAAAAGGTCAGGACATTGCACAAATCGTGTGGATTCGAATATACAAATCATCAACAGAAAATCCTGCTGTAAGGTTATCAGTAATAAAGAAGAAAATCCTGCTGTAAGGTTATCAGTAATAAAGAAGGATATCAGTAATAAAGAGTTAAATGCTGTGAAATTTCAGCAACACAAATTTGTACGAACACAAATTTGTATAAATCGTAATTTTTTATCGTTTAAATTGTATTTTTAAATGTAGAAATGGATTCAGTCTATTAAAAACTTTCAAAATATTTGAATTACACAAAATTAACTATTCAAATATACAATATTTTTTTATTAAATAACGTCCAAATATCCCAAAAACTACATGACAGATTTGATGATGTTTTGCTTTGCAAGACTTTGAATTTAAAGATAAATAATATATACCCGACATCAAAACACTGCTTCCTCTATAGGCTGAGGTATATATCATCAAATTTAAAAGTGTTATAAATTGGAGTATATATTTATAAATCTAACTGTGTATATTCTAATATAACATATAGAGTATTAATATTCTACAATAACCAAGCTTAAACAATTAGAATTTAATTCAAAAATTCGATTTTATCCAACTTTATAAGAATGGTTAGTTTCCTAAACTTTGTAGATGCAAATGCTTCTAATTCCGCATTTGAAACTGATAGATGCAGATGCTTCTAATTCCATTTGAAGTTGATAAATGGACGTGTGAAGGGAATAAGAGAGTGCGTAGCACAAAGACTTGAAGTGGTAAAGAAGCACCATACCTTGCAAACCAGAGCGGTGGCGGAAGACAGCTTAAGACGGGGCAAAGGGCAGGTCGGCGGACGAAGCCTTCTGTGTATTGTACATGTGGGCAACAACAAGGGGAGAGCACAAGTCTGTAGCAAGACATGGTATACAATATTATAGGGTTTGTATAGTACATGCCATTTGTATAATTTGTGCTGAAGACGAGTTATACAATATTAGGGTTTTGGACAATCAGATATTGGGTAAAGTTTTTCTTATTATATTTTTCCATTTTCTTCATTATTACATTTATTTGAATGATCATAGATATACTTTTTATATTTTTCCATTTTCTTCATTATTACATATATTTATTTATTTGAATCATCATTATTTTTCTCTTGAAATATATTTCTTATATTATTATATACTTTTTATATTATTTGAATCATCATTATTTTTCTCTTGAAATATATTTCTTATATTATTATATACTTTTTATATTATTATATGATGAATATTTTTAATGAATATTAATAAGAAGATAAAATCAAATTTAATAAATCAACATAGAATATAAAATACTTGGAAAATTTAATAAATCAATATAGAGTATTGGTATGGTATTTTCCCATATCAAAGATTAAATTATAACTAATTACATGTTTATATGGTATTTTATTTTATTTCTTATATTATTTAATAAATCAACATAGAATATAAAATACTTGGAGAATTTAATAAATCAATATAGAGTATTGGTATGGTATTTTCTCATATCAAAGATTAAATTATAACTAATTACATGTTTATATATTTTATTTATATTTTAATTTAAAATATTATTTAATTTTAAAATAAAAAATAATATAATTTTATGGGTGGGTGGGATGTAAAATAATAGGTAATGGAGTGCACTCCTAAGGTGTTATGTTACGTGAGGTTATTAGTTTGAAATCTCAACTTATCTCCTTGTAAGACCTAAGTTCCATGAGTAGACCATGCCTTTTGGTGCCTTTTGGTCCACCGTAGGTTATAACATGTATATTTGCATGTTATATATATGCTTACTTATTATTGTATGTGTTGCAACATATCCTTATCTTGCATTTTCATGTATAACAAGTACCTAAGTCAACAAGAATATGCATTTCCTTTAATACACCCATGAATTCATTATCTGGCTCATATGCCCATCTCACATTACCTCTTTAAGAGGATTAGAAACAATCCTAAAGGAATCTTTTTGTTAATTAGGTTATTCCAGTAACACTTCTCATTCATTATAGTTCAAGTAAATTGACCTTACAATTTTCCATTAATCCTCTGATCATGAGGACTCATAGACTCATACATATAGAGTTTAGTTTCTTTATTTATGTGGTAATTAATACTTCCAAGGATTCCATCAATCCATACTAAATTCTTTTAATCCACAAGGAATTTCCTGTAAGGGTCTTAGTCCTTATCCAAACAATAATCACAAAACCCAAGGTTTTAACAATCCATGCTTACAGGCAACATTACAGCCACCTGCTTATTGTTTTTGAACTTAAGTATCCCTCAATTGGATGTTTCCATTTCAAAGGTTCACAAGCATATCTTCTGATGCGGGTTAGATTGCAACTTCTCCATTGTAAGAAATTCTACAACAAAGTTTCAATATGCAATCCTTCATCTCAGGGAGCTTATACAGAAACTGATCAAACATTTTGAGGCAAAAACACTTTTCAACATGATCATCTTAGCCTTAATACACTAGTTCTATCACTGATCTATGGCCCATCCAGGCCTATTGTTGTAGCCTGCTCTGATACCACTTGTAACACACCCAACTCCCTAATTACCCTTTAAGGAATGGAGTGTTAAATTTTATTTTTCCTCAACTACCTCAAATCCTCTTCAAAATGGTACCATCTCCTTATGCTCGTCAAGAGCTTTCCAACTACTATAAATTTGTCTAAATCTGAGTTCTGGATCAAAAGATATGGCCTCTTATAGTTTTTAAGTCTTCTTCCATAATAATTTCACGTGGCACCCACGTGGCTACTGGCATAGCACATGCCACATGTTCTTCTAGACTCTCGGCGTATCGGGTCCCGGGACCTTTGCCAATTTTCCAAAGTCTTATGCGTCCAAAGGCCCGATCCGACATGATTTGGCGCTCAAGGTATGTAGCCCTGCAATAAGGTGCCACTTTTTTGTCGAGCATTGGTTAGGTGACATCATTCGACGTCCCACCGGATTACTAGACCATCGACCCACCTGAAGTGCCTTCATAAACCTCATCCCTAGACACCCGATCCTGTATGACTTAGCTCCCTAAACACGTGTCCTATCATATGCCAACAACCAACCTTCACCATATTGTGACAAGTAACCACTAGATGTCGGATTATCGGCCCATAGGAGGAATCTCGTGTCCATTCTAAACTCAAGGCCCGATCCAAGCCGGACTATCCCTCTAATGTGTGGTGTTGCCACGATCTTCCATGCAACATCCCCTCGTGGCCCTATTAACACCTAACACATGGCCCCCTGACGTGGAGTGCATGTCACCATAGAAAACTTGGCTCACCCATTCACGAGATGGCATATTTCCATAGGAGATTGATTTTGCGACGTCCTCTGACGTCACACCGAATCATCGGGCTATTAGACTTCCCAACACATCCAGGTAAAAAACTCCCCGGTGGTCTAGGGGTCGATTGACTCTCATTGACTTAGAACAACAATGGAGGTTGATCCTCCTTAGATCCTACAATCAGGATCTAACGTCACTATTCCAAGGGTACTTTCCCTTTGTTGGGCCCACATCTGAATCATCAATGAGTCCCCTACTAACATGTGGCATGACACGTGGTGTGACATGTGGCACATGTACCACTTGACACATGGCACTTATTTACCCTACGGACCTTGTCCAAATATGTCAAATCAACGTGACACATGGCATCTTCTCCGAGTGACACATGGTCAACCCTCATCATGACATGTGGACCACTTGCTGTGTGCCAAGTCACCACCGGGCATCGAATGTCATGCCTTGCCTATGGGAAACTCCCAGTGTTCGAGAATTACAAAGGGATTAGTTAAATTAATCTCTGGGATTACGAGGAGACTAACTAGGTTAATCTCAGGATTACAATCCCGTAAGATATATGGTTGGGGTTTCTCATCAGTAGTTCTAATGACTAGGAATAATTGGTGTTATTCCAAAGGAAATGCCTTTAGCTGGGTCCACACTTGGCACCTGGATGAGCCTCCCACTGATTCGTGGTATGACTCGTGGTGCCCTTACCACATGACATGTGGAACTCTTGTAGATTGACACATGTCATCGACTTTCCACCTAAACCTCCATCCGAAAATTCCAAATTTGGGTAACACATGGCACCACCAAATGGTGATACGTGGTCTTCCCACATCACGACACATGGGCCATTCATCGGGTGACACGTAGTCACCGGGTATCAAACATTGACTTTTCCTATGATATGATCTTTGAAAACTCTCGATGCCCAAGATTACGATGAGATTTATTTCCATAATCACAAGGATTATGAAGTGATTAACTGGTTGATCTCGGGGCTACAACCCCACCAGATATAAAACTGAGATCTCCTCTTGGGGAAATCTGACAACTATAAATAAAATCACCTATCCAACAGTCTTGGCCCATTGTGGGCCCCCTCTTAATATCTCAACAGAAATATACGGTGGAAATTAACTCATCGATCAACAAATCGATGACCCTCATTACAACAGATCTCGGGCCTCGATATTTATTTTCTTATTGGAAACTATAAAGCACCCGAGACTCTGATGTCGAGATACGTCATGTTGATGTGAGGACCCCCTTATAGGATGACATGTGGAGTGCATGGTTCCCACGTGCTCCAGGTTTCGTAATGATCCACGACATAGCTTAATCTTAGTTGAAGAGGGAAATTAACGACCGAGATTTCTTGACTAGAAAATCTGATGGTGCGGTTTTTTTTTCCTAAGGTAAGGTCTGAGGAGGACACACACCATCATCTGATGGTTTTTGACATCGAACATTGACTCTTTTCAACCTCGCATATCTAAATACTCTTGAGGGTCTAGGATTATGAGAGGATTAACGAGCTTGATCCTGATGGTTTGATGGTAATCAATCAAATTAACTTCGGGGTTACAACCCTTGACCCTTTCCGCGAGATCTACAACTAATATCTCTTGTGCATAGATATGGAAATTGTCGTTTAAAGGTGCCAACATAGGGTTTTAGGCCCGATTTGTTCCCACACATGACCCGTAGTCGAGTTAGTCTTCACCATGTGGAATCCTCAGCTGCACTGTTGACCTATGTGGATTCCACGTCACACATGACCTCACCTTCATGTTCACGCATATATAGATATATTAAAAGAATTCAAAACCATGCTTGGGAACCCTTCCCATCGGACATTGAGCCACTGACCCTTTCCAAATAAATCGAGGTTAGAAATATTCCGGGGGTCTAGGATCCAATTGACCTCATTTGACCACTATCAACGACGAATATCCATCCTGAGTTTGGTTAAGAGATTGACGACCGAGATTTCTCAGTGCTCAGATCTAACGATCGAGATCTTCTCTCTAGTCTATATAATAGATCTACGGTGTGGATATATCACTCCACTGACCCAATGATCAGGGTTTTCTTGTGACCTCCACAGGGTCTAACTAGCCCCTATAGAAAATGGGCGATAGTGATCAACCCCCGTCCCCAAATCTATGGTTAGTATCCTTTCACCCAACCTCCGAGGGTTATGTGACTAGAGTATAGTACCAAGGGTAGGAACCCTGGTCCCCGGTGTCATACCTTCCAACAAAGCATAACTTGGATGTTGTTCCAGGGGTATGGTGCTCTAGTAACCCAATGATGATTCTCTTATGATCTTAATTAACAAATCAATGGTTAAGGTCAATCCATCCATCGATCTGAATGTCAACGATTACCATAGGGTTACAAGGGATAACCCCCGGTGATTGGCATGGACAGGAACGATTGAGATTTGTTCTAGCCCATGAATCAATGGTTGTTGAGTCTAATGAATCAATTAGCACAACACAGGCTTGAGTTTACTAATGAAACAAGTATACATTCCATAAATGTATCACCAGTTACAAGCATTCAATTTACTTACACATATGCACATTTATGAGCAATTACAGGCAATAGTTATTTAGTTCATTCTACACAAAAAATATATGTAATTACTTATCTATTCTGTGAAGCGGTTAACCAACCAACTGAATATGGGTGTTCCCCTTTCCACCCTACCATAGGACCAGAAGCATTCATAGGCTCAATATTATGGCCACCCCCATATCAAGCTATTATACTGCCAAGGAATTTCTTTTATGCTCATCTCTCCTAGCTCATCCCTTTGCGAGGTTTATCAGATGCCTTTTTAGCATTAAGCTCACAGCCTCTATGTCCAGGATGGGTCCTTGAGTTCTTTCCTTCCCCGATATTCCTGACTTCCCCTCTCTTTTCTTGTGTGTCTCCTACACATAAAATCCTGGGAAGGTTCTCGACTTGCCCCCTTCTTTCTGTCAAAAGGCACCCGTGGGTCAATCTTAGCTACAAAATTGGTAATCTATGGTACCTTTTGTTTGCATCCTCTATTGTCCTTGATAAATTTCCCATGCTTGTATTCACTGGGGGTGGTTGGTCGATCAACTACCAATCCTTCCTCATTACTGATTTGCCTTGATATCAGGGTTGAGGGAAATTCTAAATATTCCTAAAATAATACATCAGTAATGTGTCTTGGTCCATTATCCAAATAAACCATTCTCTCATTCCTCTAGTGGTATCATGGCTCATACATTCAAGGCTTCAACCCCATGGTCAGTTGTTGGAATTTGAATTAAACAATAATATATTTACATCATTTTATGTGTCATTGCATGGCATCCATAAATCATGATTAATTACATATAATCATAGGTTTTAGAGAGGGGTTGTTACAATAGGGATCTAATGAAAAATTACAGAAGCTGAGACATAATCTGACCTTAATAGAATTCACATCGACTGAATCCTTGAGGTCCTTGAGAGCCCCCACATCCTCGGCCATCATGCACGCTCCTCCCAACTAGGACGAATATAACATCTCATATACTTGTATGTCCAAATGAAACCTTAGGAAACGATCTTGGCCTCACTGATGTGGTTAATCCAAACCCGTCTTCAGTCCTTTACAGATAGTGGTAATGTCATGTTACCTTCCAGGTACCTGCAGGTGAGTGATAGATCTTATTTGTGGAAAGATCACACAACCAACACCTTTCTCAGAAAAAAGGTGAAGGGGTTTGCATAACTACTTTGATACCATGAAGGGGATAAAAACTCCTTAGGATCACATTGCAACACCAGACACTTCTACAAACAAGAGAGAACAAATGATCTACACTAAATTTGTTTTTTAATGTACAAGAATGAAGGTTTATTTATACAATGAAATAGGCCCAATAATAGCTATCACTGTTGGTCGATAAGATCACCTACATGAGCTTACAACTCACAAAACTAATATCCATTGGGACTCAATGCATTGGAACTCCACATATTTATACATTTTGATATATAATTTATTTTTTAAATAAAAAATATATATTTTTAAACAATTATATTTTTTTAATAATAATATTAATGAATAATAATTAGTAATAACTATTTTCACTATTAATTGTTAATTAAGTGAAATTGAATTATACAATTTTTTCTCTCAAATAAAAAAAAATTACATTTATCATCCTGTACCGCCACCCTTCCCCACCCTCATGTGAGGGTGGGGGTATGTTTTACTTTATTATTAACACCACCCCCACCCTAATATGTTTTACTCTAATACTCTCCACACCCACACCCTCATACATGAGGGTGTGGGTAATATTAGAGTACACCCCCACCCTAATATGTTTTATTCTATTATTACCCTCACCCCCACCTTAATATGTTTTACTCTATTATTACCTCCACCCCCACCCTAATATGTTTTACTCTAATGTTCCCCTTAACCCCACCCTCATATATGAGGGTGGGGGTGCCCCCATTTGCGAGGGTGGGGGTGAGGGTAATATTAAAGTAAAACATATTATGTTTTACTTTAATATTACCCTCACCGCCACCCTCGTAAATGAGGGTGGATTATGTTTTACTCTTGTTTTACTCTAATATTATCCCCACCCTCATATATGAGGGTGGATTATGTTTTACTCTATTATTATATCCACACCTGCTCTAATATGTTTTACTCTAATGTTCGCCACACCCCCACCCTCACCCTAATATGTTTTACTATAATGCTCTCCCCACCCCCACCTTGAATGATTATGGAGAGCGATATGTTAGTTAGTAGTGGAAGCACCGATGGAAGTAGAGGTTGCTACCCTCGAGGCATAGCGTTGTTGGTGAAACGATAGCTTTGCTTCATCTGCACTTATTAGGGTAGGTATAACTGCTATTGGGATACCATAAAGAAATTCATTGTGGTTTGAGGTATTCTTAGGGCAGGGAAAGGGAGTCATTTATTATTCCTTTATTTCGAGGGGAGCATCATGCAGGGGAGCTTCTTTATACCAATTATCCATATTATTCTTATGCCCAATAGTGTACAGGTCATGGTATTGAGGTCCTCCTTCTACCCATCAAGTACAACCTAGTCTACTCCCCATCGCACCTAGAAAGCCAAAAGGGAAACCCATCTTATAGAACCTATCGGTCGACCTACCTATAGACCATTATATGAGGGTGGGGGTGAGGAGAGAATTAGAGTAAAACATATTAGGGTGGAGGTGGGGGTAATAATAGAGTAAAACATAATCCACCCTCATATATGATGGTGGGGGTGAAGGGAGCATTAGAGTAAAACATATTAGGGTGGGATTAATAATAGACTAAAACATAATCAACCCTCATATATGAGGGTGAGGGTGGTGGTGGGGGTAGGGGGAGCATTAGAGTAAAACATAATAGGGTGGGAGTGGGAGTAATAATAGACTAAAACATATTACAGTGCATGTGTGGGTAATAATAGAGTAAAACATAATCCACCCTCATATATGAGGGTGGGAGTGTGGGGAGAATTAGAGTAAAACATAATATGTTTTACTCTAATATTACCCGGGAACATTAGAGTAAAACATATATGAGGGTGGGGAAAATTAGAGTAAAACATAATATGATTTACTCTAATATAAGGGTGGGCGTGGCAGGAACATTAGAGTAAAACATAATATGATTTACTCTAATATAAGGGTGGGCGTGGCAGGAACATTAGAGTAAAACATAATATGATTTACTATAATATTACCCCCACCGCCACCCTCACCATCATATATTAGGGTGGAGGTAATAATAGAGTAAAACATATCACCCTCATATATGAGGGTGGGGTATGTATTACTCTAATATTTCCCCCACCATCACCCTCATATATGAGAGTGGGGTATGTATTACTCTAATATTTTCCCCACCATCACCCTCATATATGGGGTGGGGGTTGGGGGAATATTAGAGTAAAACATAATCACCCTTACCCTCATATATGGGGGTGGGGGGAATATTAGAGTAATACATATATTATATTTTACTCTATTATTACCCCCACATCCACCCTGAGGGGAATATTAGAGTAAAACACATATTTTGTTTTACTCTATTATTATATCTACCCCCATATGTGTTTTAGTCTATTATTACCCCGACAACCACCCTCATATATGGGGGTGGGTGTGGGAGTGGAGGTGGAGGTAATAATAGAGTAAAACATAATATGGTTTACTCTATTATTTCCCCCACCCCCATATGTGTTTTACTCTATTATTACTGATCTGAAAATGGAAGGTACTTGTTTAAGGGTGCAAGGTATCCATTTCCATTATTTTAAAAGTGAGTTATACCTCCAATGTGACCTCTAAAATTGTGAGTACTTACTATTTCTTATACAGAGATAGACTGTAGGAGCATTTACCGGACATGTCACCTCAATTAAGAGGATGAGTTCCAAGGCTACCTGGCCCTTTACAGGCTCTGCCTAAAGAAATGATAAGTAAGCACTTAGTAGTCTTTCCCATACACTTGCTTCATGTGTTTAAAGGTGCAATAGGTTTATGTATTAAGTTCTTGGTTTTTCTTTGCAAAGTTCATGTGTGAGGAAGGGTTCTTTGACATGATTAATTATGTGTGATAACTCAATACACAGCCATGTAACAACAGCAAATAACACAGCAAATCACAACAACCAAAATGATAAAGCAGTTCACCCACTTCAGGCTACATCTGCTGGACCAAGCCTCCCAAAATGGGCTTGTCCTCTTGTATTAAAATGCTTCAAAATGCTAATACAAGAACAAGAATGTCTCAAAGGACAGAAATGACTGTAAATACAGACTCAGCAAATATGAATTAGCTGAACATGCTTTTTCCAAATCATCAAACAGTGAAATTGTACCTTAACAGTACTTTCCCCAAAATGGCCCTGGTGGCCCTTTAATATTCAATGGAGAATTTGGATGTGAAGATGGCCTCAACTGGTTCTGAAACCTCTGCCATCAGATTCAGAAGGTCGAAATTAGCTGAACATGGCTTTTGAATCACCAAAAATGGCTGAGCATAGCCTCCAAACAGCTCCGACACTGAAATGGCCCTGGTGGCCCTGAAAGCTTCTCTGAAGAAAAAACACCTGCAAATGACCACCAATGGCTCTGAAATCTGCTCCAATGGCTCCAGAAGGTCGAAGAGACCCAAAATCGACCCAAAAATCGTCCAGAATGGATTCCTGTAGCAAGAGTTATGGCAAAAACTGTCTTCCTCCTCTTTTCCCCAAGAAACTCCACCAAAAATGGCTTCGCTGGAGTTAGTTTGGCTAATAATAGAAAAAAGGCCAAGAAAGGCAGACTCCGCCAAAACGCGCCAACCGCTTGCATTTAATGTCAAATTCGGATTGGTGGTCACATGTGAACCGTGGCATTTAAAGTTTGAATAAACCCCGCGCATACAAACCCACGGGTTCCATTTTTAAACCACCAGTCGGGGTTTCAAACCCCACGCGATACAAAATGTATAACAAAAATACAACGCATAAACTGTGGGTTTAATTTTAATACACCATTAAAACCCGTGGTTTAATCACATTCCAACCCGCGCGCAAATCCAATTAAAACTTAACCACGCGCTCCGTTTAACCTACATGTATCGGTCACATGTAACGGTTTATAGCACCGTGGCTATATAATTAACCTTTGCGCGTAAACATTCATTGGTCATATGATTGAATAATGGAACCGTTCCTCCCGCGCGTTATGGTTATTGTAACATGTACCGTGGCCATATGCAAACGTTAATACGACCAAGGGCCGGGCTAAGCCCGGCCCGAACCCCCACCAATTGCAAATAATTTGAATTCAAATATATATGTTGCCGCATAGCTACCAAGAATGAACACGTGGTGTAGTGGCGAGTGGTCTTCGTTAAGGATTTGGCGCGTGGGGAGGTCATGGGGTCGAACCCCGCGACCTCCCTCAACATTTTACAAACCAAACTAAACACCAACAGCCTATAAATGGGTGCCACGTGGCAGCCCCTCGTTGGGCCACGTGGCACCTTTCAACTTGTCACAAAAACGCCACGTGTCGCAATACAATTCGTCTCAATGTAACCAATCACCGAATGACACGTCACCTACCAAGTCATCGTACAAATGCCACGTCAGCTGCCACGGATGCACTGATGACGTCACCCGGGTGCCACGTGTCACCCATCCAATGGTGACACGTGTCACTTAAATATTGGTCAAACCGCTTGCTGAAAAGCCCAAAAACGTATGACACGTGGCACGCCCTGGTGCCGCCACGTGTCCTGTACGGACGGCCACGTAGACTGTACTTCTGCCACGTCAGCACTGTACGGCCCTGCCACGTGGCAGTACGGCCTGCCCAGTCAGCACATTTTTTTTACCTGTTTGGCAATTCGAACAGAACGCGATAACTTTCGCTCCCGATGTCCGTTTGAGACGAAACGAATTGCGTTCGGTTCGTGACATTGAGGGCTACAAACCCATTTGTTTTTAGGCAATTCCGAGAACTTTGATTTTTGAGGTAAAATTTGACCCCTGGTCCAGATTCTGATCAATTACCGCCACAACCACCCCCACCCTCAAGTAATAATAGAATAAAACATAATATGTTTTACTCTATTATTATCCCCACCCCCATATATGAGGGTGAGGGTGGCCGTAATAATAGAGTAAAACATATTATATTACCCCCACCCCCATATGTGTTTTACTCTATTATTACTGTCACCTCATCCTCCACCCCCAACCCTCATATATTGGGGTGGGGATGGGAGTAATATTAGGGTAAAACATAATATGTTTTACTCTAATATTACCCTCCACCTCCACCTTGGTGGGGGGTAATATTAGAAAAAACATAATATGTTTTACTCTATTATTACCCCCACCCCCATATGTGTTTTACTCTATTATTACCGCCACCCATATATGAGGGTATATAATATGTTTTACTTTATTATTACCCCCACTCATTCTATTATTACCTTCACCCTCATCCCCATATATGAGGGTAAAGGTGATTATGTTTTACTCTAATATTCCCTCAACCCCCACCCCATATATGAGGGTGGGGGGAATATTAGAGTTATTACCCTCACCTTCACCCCCACCCCCATGGGGGTGGGGGGAATATTAGAGTAAACATAACATGTTTTACTCTATTATTACTCATATCCCCACCCTCATACCCCCACCCTCATATATGAGGGTCAAGGAGGTGAGGTATTAGAGAAAACATGTGATATGTTTTACTCTATTGTTACCCCAACCCCTTGGGGTGGAGGGAATATTAGAGTAAACATAATATGTTTTACTCTATTATTACTCATATCCCCACCCTCATATATGAGGGTCAAGGAGGTGGGGTATTAGAGAAAACACGATATGTTTTACTCTATTGTTACCCCAACCCCCCACCCTCATATGAGGGTGGAGGTGGAGGGTAATAATAGAGTAAAACATGTGAGGATGGGGGTGGTGGTGGAGATGGCGATGGGGGATAATATTAGAGTAAAACATATGAGGGTGGGGCTGGGGTAATATTAGAGTAAAACATACTCTAATATTACCCCTCATGGGTAATAATATAGTAAAACATATTATGTTTTACTCTAATATTACCCCCTACCTCCACCTTGCAGATCGGGGGTAATATTAGAGAAAACATAATATGTTTTACTCTATTATTCCCTCGACCCCCACCCTCATTTAGAAGAGAATAATAGAGTAAAACATATTATGTTTTCTCTAATATTACCCCCCACCCCCACCTATATGAGGGTTAAGGGGGTAATAATAGAGTAAAACATAATATGTTTTACTCTATTATTACCCCCACCACCACCCCTACCCTCATACCCCCACCTTCATATATGAGGGTCAAGGAGGTGGGGGGTAATATTAGAGAAAACACGATATGTTTTACTCTGTTGTTATCCCCACCTTTGTTACTCTATCGTTACCCCCTCCCCCACCCTCATATATGAGGGTCAAGGAGGTGGGGGGTGATATTAGAGAAAACACAATATGTTTTACTCTATTGTTACCCCCACCCCCAATGGGGGTAATATTAAAGTAAAACATAATATGTTTGACTCTAATATTACCCCCTACCCCAATATGAGATGAAGGTGAGAGGTAATAATAGAGTAAAACATAATACGTTTTACTCTAATATTACCCTTATGAGGGTGGGGGGAATATTAAAGTAAAACATATTATGTTTTACTCTAATATTCCATCCACCCTCACCCTCATATATAAGGGACCCCACCCTCATATAAGAGGGAATAATAGAGTAAAACATATTATGTTTTTTCTAATATTACCCCCCACCCCACCTATATGCCCCCACCTATTAAAACATATTATGCTTTCTCTAACATTACCTCTCACCCTCACCTTCATATTATTACCCCCACCCTCATATATGAAAGTGAGATTAAGAGATTAATAAAATAAAATATATTATGTTTTCTCTAATATTGATAGCCCACCCTAATATATGAGAGTGGGAACGCGGCAGTCCACACCCTTAATATATGAAGGTTGGAAATAAAAGTAATAATAAAGAAAAACTAGTTCGATGACAATCTAATTTGTTAAGATAACAGCGCATGTAAATATTGTATAGTTTATATGTCAATTAAATGACAGGCATATATGAAATAGTTACGGCGGAGACTAGTTATTATCGTAATCTCGGTAACAGGGATTTTGTCTTTTGTAATTACGAAGAATGCAATCCAAATGGTTTTCTTGTAAAACGTATTGGGATTTGTTATTTGTAATTCTCCAAACTGCATTACAGTACATTAAAGCAGCCATTACAGGACATTAAAGCAGCATTAGAACTCCAAAGCAGCGTACTATATCCAATGCACCAATGAAACGATACAGGTTGAGAAAAATACAGAAACCATCTGTGAATTATTTGGAAGCTTTATTAAATCTTCTGTGAAGAATGCTTCCTCAAACTCGTGTAAAAGATGGAGACATGACAATTGCTCAAGTTTCCCCGCCCTCGCAGCTCCAGAGCTTTTACTAAATTAAGAAAGGCCAACAAATGAGAAACCTAAATCAGCACAAGTGAATCTTGCATGATTTCCAAGTACGTTTTTCGCTGCGGAACAACATGACACTAATAATAACAACAACAACTTGTTGGCCGCGAGTTCTTGCAATTTTTTCCCTGAGCTGAATTGAAATGGTTCGGTTCCCGTATCATATCAATCGGAATTTTATGTCAACAAATGAAATGGTTTCTGTATCATACAGATTGGAATTTATGGCAGGATCCCTGTACTATGTATGGGCCCATGGTATGTTTACATGTATATAAGCTGGCATGTGATAAGGAATGTATATAAGCTGTTATGTGATAAGGAGTGAGCTAATTTTGGAGCAATCTTTTTTTCGGCAGGTTTTCTGTTGATGTGGTTATAAATTTTTGGTAAATCCAGAATTCGATTTGGTTTTCTGGTGATGAGGTTATAAATTTTTGGTTAATCCAGAATTTTGATCGATTTTCTAAGTATTTGGGTTGATTTAAAATGAGGAAAATTCCCTGAAATAAGTTTCTCAAATACATGAAACTTTGATCCTTGCAAAACTCAAACTACAAATATGGCCACTTTAATTCTTACAAAACTCAAACTATTCTTGAAAATCTGGCCAAACCCATTTTTTTTTTACTGAAAAGGAGTCTATTTGCTCCCAAGTTAGCTTACTCCATGTGATAATAAGGTTAGGCGACGCACAAATGCATACATGTTGCAGGAGATGTGTTCAACGAAGCACATGCGGTGACAGTAAGCGCACGACGGTCACAAATGCAGGAGGCCTGTAGCTAGAAAAGAGGATTAATGGCATTGGCATTTGTGAGGGGATGTGCTTAACGTTCACCATAATTTTTAACCTACCCCCAACCTATCAATCTTGTACTAGTAAATGATAACAGTGACGGCCTTAAAAATTACTGACACCGGGTGAAGAAAAGAGTGGGATTATTGAGCGCTTGTCATCGTTATATAAGAAAATGTGGATATGTGAAAATGGAGGTTTCCTGTGTGAGGGAGACCTAATTCCATCGAGAAGAAAATGAGGCAAGAAAGGTGGGAAATGATAAATCCCGAGTACGCTACTCCCATGTTTTGCCCATCTCCACCTCCGTCCGATTGCAGCGCCTCTCCTGCACGCTCCAGCACGGCCTCCGCTATGTGTCCCTGGACACCGTTTCCTACATCGACACCGCCCTTCAAATCCTCCCAAACCGATTCTTTCAGATGCATTACTTCGATGCTCAACCCAAGCGGCCAGATATATTCCCTCGCAGCTACTGTCGGCGAGCTTCTTTACACGGGCTCCGACAGCAAGACCATAAAAGTATGGAGACTCCCGGATTTCGAAGAGCATGATCGCCTCAAGTCCGGGTGCGGCCACGTGAAGGCTGTCATCGTTGCCGGCGATAAAATTGTGAGCGCTCATGGGGACAACAAGCTACGCGTGTGGCGACGGTCGCGCTCCAATCCCAATGTCCACAGGCGCATGGCCACGCTCCCGACGCTTAAGATATTCCAGAATTTCTTCAAGCCGTTGTTAAGCGACAACACGGGCAACGGCAACAGCAGAGCTAAACACTCGGATGCCGTGACTTGCCTTGCATATGATGCAAACGACGATTTGCTTTACTCGGCGTCGTGCGATAAGACGGTGAAGGTCTGGAAACTGTCGGAGGCCAAGTGCATTGAGACGATCGAAGCTCACAGCGAGGCCGTGAATGCCATAGTTGTTAGGGCCGACGGGGTTGTGTTCACCGGATCGGACGACAGCAGGGTGAAGGTATGGAGGCGGGGTTGGGGGCGACGGAAGCACGACCTGATCACGACTCTTTACATGCAACGGTCGTCCGTGAAAGCCCTCGCCCTCGGCGCGGGCGGCATGCCCGTTGTCTACGCGGGATGTTCCGATGGCTATATTCATCACTGGGAGAATGACCAAATCTCAGAATGGGTATATCATTACGTGGGTTTTCTTCGAGGGCACGTTCAGTCCGTTCTTTGCCTGGCCACAGTGGCGGATCTGCTGTTTAGTGGCTCGGCTGACACAACGATTCGCGTTTGGAAACGAGAAGCGGGCGGCAGGGGACTGTCTTGCTTGGCAGTCATGGAGGGGCACAGAGGCCCCGTTAAATGCATCGCTGCCTCCTCCCATTCTAATAGCAGCAACGTGTTTATCGTTTACAGCGGAAGCCTTGACGGAATGGTGAAGGTCTGGTTGGGTTGTATGGAAAGCACCACGGATTCTGGTCTTCCGACCACGGACCACGACCACGATGTCACCAGTACCGACGACTATTTTGTACTCCGCAAGGCCGAGGAGGAGGAGGGGGAAGGGTAGATCATATTCACAATTCAGGTTATGTTTATTGGAAGTAGTTCAATCTTTTAGCTGTAAACTGTAGCATAGCATACAACTTTTCAGAAGTTTCATATGTAAAATGTTGAAACGTACCATAAAAAGACAAAGCCCAGTAGTATTCACTGGCTGGGTATTTTATTATGGGCGTTGTATAATTGTTCTATGAAATGTTTTTTCTTACTTAATACAAAATTATTAATTTTTGTTGTTTTAAATTTATTTTTGAATACAGAAATGGAATTAGAATGCTGAAAACTCTTAGAGTATTTGGAATGCTGAAAACTTTTAGAGTATTTGGATTATACAAAAATAATCACTCAAAACTGCTGATCTAACTATTTTGAACAAATGAAAAAACATGACTAGATAAAAGCTATATCTTAAAATTTTTAGACTAAAGCGTTTATTACGCCGAAAGGCGTACACCTATTGATAATGGGCACATTTAATAGGTTTTTAGTTCTTAATGCGTTTTCTATGGACGAGATTAAATATGCCTAGAATATTCTTAGTCGTCACAATAAATGAATGGCTCTGATTTCATCCATTAACTTCTGAGCTGTTATAAAGACATTCGTTTATATGTTTACTTTTTTACATTTACCTAATCGTGTTTAAAAATTACTGTGTTCACTAATTTATTGCCACGTCTACCTCATTAAAAAATATTAAAATATTCACACATAATTGTAGCCACGTTTCTATGCTAACTGTGTTTCGTTTCATTTCTATGCTAGGGGTATTTAGTTTCATTTCTGTGGTGGTCACTTTTCGTTTTAATATGTCTTTCGGCGTTAATCAGCCATGTAATTGTGGCTGTGCTACTTATGTTTCTTCTAGTTATGTTTCTTCAACATAAGATCAAGAATTTGGTCTTTAACCAGGAGGTATTTATGTATTTGGTAGAAAGTTGTTGTATAAAATTGTAGTTGAAATAGGAAGCATATATAAATATTGTGATAATTAGATTGATTGTATGTGTACAGTAATAACATAAATCAATATAAATTCATATCATATTCAATTATTGCAGTAGTTTTAAATTTGTATGAATATTTAATAATTAATAAATTTAAAATTAAATATAAACTCAAATAATTAGTAAAATAAAAATATTTTCGTTGATTGTCACATATATATGTAGTCCACTTTAACATCTTAATGGGAACTTTAAGCAAATTACTTATAAAACATATGTTATATGTATTAAAGCATTCAGTGGTGATTGTATCTATATGGAAATATGAAATCTGCTGTGTTAATGAGCTTGGGTATGTGTTGTTAAAATCTGTTGATTATATTTAATATTTTTTTTTTAATTTATTTTTTTGTTTTTATTTGAGTATGTAGGTTTTTACAGTTTATTATAATGCAAAAAATTAATAGATAAAAATTGTGTATAGAGTTTTGGAAAGTTCAACTTTTCAAATACACACTCCACTTATAATAAAAACATAAAAAAACTAGTAAAATGTAAAAAAATATGTTGAATTGAGATTTTTAAATATATTGAAGAATGTTTTTTGTTTTTGTTTTTTTTTTCCAATTTGAAAAGTGCATTTTTTTTCTCATAGTTCGGTCTAATATCAAAGAATAACAAAGAGACGATTATTAAGCTGAAATGTGTACACCTATTGACAATGGGCACATTTAATAGGTTATTAGTTCTTAATACATTTTCTATGGACGAGATTAAATACGCCTAAAATATTCTTAGTCATCACAATAAATGAATAGCTCTGATTTCATCCATTAGTGTTTAAAAATTATTGTGTTCACTAATTTATTACCACTTGTACTAAAAAATATTAAGATATTCGCACAATGGTAAGATTTTGGCGTTTCATATTTCTGCTGACTGGTTGACGTTTGGAAATAAGCAAATTAGGGTTTGTTTGAAAATAAATGTCTTTCGACGTTAATCAGCCACATAATTGTGGCTGTGCTAGTGATATCTTACGATTACAATAATGTAAGCTATTTTAGGTTGTGTGTTTGCGGCTCGGAAGAGAGTAAGGGAACTAACCGGTGGAGATCGATGTCCTCGGGCTTTGCCAATCACTTGCCCCTTCGGGTTCGTGACAGAATCAGTACCTTCCTTGCCCGGGTGGCTCGTCTCCCCAGGTTCTACAGATCTCCAGTGGTTGCGGCCCCATTCCACTCGTGCAGCCCTAAGCTTGATCTCTCGTGTGTAGGTCGAATCCGCTCGACCGAATCAGGTACGAATCCGGTACTGAATTGTATTGACGAAGCACCCCTCTATTGAATTGTACGAATCCGTTTATTAGACAGCTTTGGCTGCTTTATTCTTTTTTCTTTTTACACAGTTAGTTTCATTGGTGCGATAGCTGTGAAGAATGATTGCTATGTATTGTGTTTTAAAAAAAATTGAAAGATAATGTTTATTTTCTGCATAACTTTTAAAAACTAGCACGGGAAAGATAACGTTTTTTTTCTTTAGAATTTAAAAAAAAAAATTGAAAGATGATGTTTTTTTGTGGTTGGTGAATCTCTAAAGGTTTTGACTGTTAAAATTCTCAACTAAGTAAAAATTTGGTGGGTAGATAAAAAAAAAACCTAATTAACACAAGGTCCATGAAAATCTCTGGTTTAGTAAATAATTGACTGAATTCACATTAGGCTAGCGAGAAACTATGAAAAGGCTGGAATTAAGTTTGCTAATCATTTGAATGTGGTAATTAGATGGTCACACAATAATTTTTTAATCATATTAAGTAAATGTTAAAAAATAAACAGGTAATAACTGATGCCGTAAAAAATGCAACAAAGTTTGAAAGTGATAATATGTTTTCTCTATTATTAGCCCCACTCTCATATATGTATTATGTTGGGGAGGTTTGTATCTTACTTCCATTGTTTTCTCTATTGTTAGGAGTTGATTCTCCTTTTGTTTCCATCATAGGCACTACTTACATGCATGCATGCTTACCTTCTTCCGGTTTATTTAGCTACCACCCTCATATATGAAGGTGGGGAAATAATAGAGAAAACTTAATACCCTCATATATGAGGGTGAGAGTGAGGGGAATAATAGAAAAAACTTGAGGGTGAGAGTGAGGGGAATAATAGAAAAAGAGGGTGGGGGTTGGGTGACTAATAAAGAAAACTTAATAGTTGTTGGAATAATGCTTACAATAGAATTGGTTTGGGTTTGGTTTGAATTTGTTGGAAGTTGTTGAGAGATTCTCTCAACCTCTCTCTATGTTTAGAATCAGATCCAACTATATAATTGTGTAGTAATTGTGCAGAAATGAAAAAGTAATACGAGTATTATTGGTGTGTAATTTGTGAATCATGTATGCTCCTTTATTTTCTTATATGGTATCAGTTGGGCTTAATCCCTCATGGAAGTGCCCAAGAAGATGTAATAGCCATTGGAGTTGATTCTCTGTAAATATGTTTGAGAGTGGAGTGTTTTATTTTCTGTATGAGAGTTCTTGTGTGTGTTTAATTTGAGATCGTCGAGTATCTGAAATCGTGTATTCCTTTACAGTTTGCACAGACGGAAAATTTGAATCTGCTCGTGGGTTGTACAAGGCACATCGGGCTTGCACGCGGAATGAAACCATTGATGTTGTGTGGTGGAGCTGCCCCAACAGATCACCACGAATTCACAACCTCAATTTTGCAAAGAAGCTTGCAACCAAGGACATCATTGTCACGTTTGTTAATCCAGAATCATGCCATGCTAGGAGCTCGGGCCTCGATATCCGATCTGCTCACTTTGGCAATGGATTGCCTGTGAAATTCGATAGATCGTTGAATCATGACGACTTTATGGAATTCTTGCGAATTAATATGATAGTGCACGTAGAGGAGTTCATCGCCCATGTCTCATGTTTCAATGTTAACATTTTTTTTGTTTGGTCGGATCACGTAGCAAAGAAATTTGAGCATTCCAAATTTTCGAGACATGAGCTATGTCTATGAATCTGTACAGAACATGGCTTCAACAATTGTTGAGTTTCGATGCTTTGTTGTTCGTGATAGAAAAGAACGCCACGAAGATGGCTTCTGGATCAGAGTGTTCACAAATTTATTTTTTGATGGCTACGAGATTCTGTAGATTGCAGAGTTATTGTGTGGTGTTACGTATTTTAAAATGTATTTTTAAAATTATGTATTATTGTTATATTTGGGTTTGTAAAATTACAATATGAAGAACCAATTATTGAATAGAGTAACACAATTTAAATTAACGGTTCTCGATGTTCTTCGGTGATGAGAGAACACATTGTTGATTTGATTAATTTTACAATCTATTATATGTTGGAGATTCGTGTTGTACTTCGGTGCTTCAAGACCACTAGTTATAGGGTATACTGTTGTAGATGTGTTTAAAGAAGGTCAGTTGTATGATTGACTGCTGAAAATATCCAGTAATTAGATCACTATCCTTTATAATTATTGAAATTTTCTCTTCAGAAGAATTCCACAGATGGTAGTGTATCCATAGGATAATTCAGTATCAAGATTGTCCTTGAGGAGGTCGATAAGCGTCAATTCTACAAATTTTGTCAATAATGGTCAGAAGCGTTGTTATCTTAAATGAGTTGAAAGGGAAGCTCGAAGTTGTGGAGAAGAAAGAGCATATACCAAAAGATTTCAAAGTGGAAAGGAGTGTTGATAAAGACCATATCAAGACAAATATCTATGTTGAAATTTGAGTATTGTAATTATGATATAATATTTGTAATGTAAGCTTTATGGGAGGATGTTAGAATAATGCTTACAACAGAATTGGTTTGGGTTTGGTTTGAATCTGTTGGAGGTTGTTGAGAGATTCTCTCAACCCCTCTCTCTATGTTTAGAATAAGTTGGATCTGAATCCAACTAGTGCAGAAATGAAAAAGTAGTACGAATATTATTGGTGTGTAATTTGTGAATCATGTATGCTCCTCTATTTTCTTATAATAGGTTTCTCTATTATTGGGGAATAATAGAGAAAACTTAATACCCTCATATATTAGAGTGAGGGTGAGAAGAATAAAAGAAAAAACTTGAGGGTGAGGGTGGAGGTTGAGGAAATAATCGAGAAAACTATTTGGGAATAATAGAGAAAACTTAATAGTTTTCTCTATTATTCTTCCACCCCACCCTCATATGTAATCAATAGTGATAACAACGTAATGAAAAAGGTTATACATATTACTAGTAGTTGTGCTAACACGTTACACCTTTTTAAGGATTACATGTTAGATGACATAATTGATTTTTCAATGTTACATAATATCATCGTCGCTTGCAGTCGAACATTATTAGTACTTTAAGACTAGTACCTAAAGATTGAAACAACTGTCAAATCGGATTTATTCGCTCATCTTAACGATTGTAAATTGAAACTTTGAATTGGTATGAATTGATTCAATATAAGATTACTTTGAATTAATATGAATTGATTTGGTATAAGATTGTTAGGTATTCGAAAAAAATGTACTCAATAAATGTAATAGTCATGGATGGATTATGGTACATAAATAGTGTTGCAGACATGTTAAAAGATGGAGTTGAGTTAGATCTAAGAATTCACATTATTTCATTAATTTAGAATGGATAAATGTAAAAACCATAAACCTAAACTTAAGCATTTCAATTTTGTTTTTTTTGAAAGAAGAAGCTATACATGTAATTGAACAAAAACAAATTTCAATCTTTTTTTTTTTTTATGATGAATCAGATATAAAACTATCACGTAAAGGGTTCAAGAGCATTATTGAATGCCATGGATATCTGATATTCTTCCTTGAAAAAATAAATATAATTACCATTTATTCCATAATGGATAAAATATGAAGTAAAATGTCAATAAAATGATTACAATAATATAACAAATATTTAAAAAGTTAAAAATTAATTTATATAATATTTTTAAGTAAATAGGGATTATGATGGAGTAAAGGTAGAAAAAAAAGGAAGGTTGCACATATTTCCCCCCTAAGAGTACCTCTTTATAGCAAGATGTTGGTGGGGTAGGATGTGAATTTGCCCACCCACAATGTCACTCTAATCTTCATTAATTTTTATAAATTGTGATATAATAAAGTTTATTCTAAATTTATTAGAATGGATGATAATGATGATGATAATTGTACTAGAAATTATTATAATCATGATTACTGTAATTTTATAGGATCGTCATCATTTATTTCAT
>CBVK0100915787.1:0-11089 GCA_900067695.1 Picea abies | reverse complement strand
CTTGAGTCATATTCACCTCCTCCATCAGATCTCAAAACTTTGACAAATCTACCACTTTATTTCTCAGCTTCAACCTTGAATTCTTTGAATCGAGTGAAAGTCTCGGATTTTTGTTTGAGAAAATAGACCCAAACTTTCTTACTACAATCATCAATAAATGTTATAAAATAAAAACTTCCACCAATCGACTGATTTTGCATAGGTCCACATAAGTATGTGTGAACTAACTCTAAGCACTCTTTGGCTCTATAAGAGGATGATTTAAATCTATCTCGCCGGTGTTTTCCTACTATTCAACTTTCACAAGAAGGAATCTTAAGAAGGAGGCAATCATTTCACCATAGACTTTCTTTGTAACAAAATCATACTTTTGACTAGTAAATGACCATAACCATAAAGCCATAACTCAGTTTCATTCACATTAGAAATATTACATACATACATCTTTCCACTTCTCATTTCTAATGGAAACAATTTGTTCTTTGTCATAGGGAATTTTGCAACATGTCTTTTAGTTTGATTAAGAATCGTGGAACTATTGTTGTGGAAAGTGACATCATAGCCATGCAACATTAATTGTCCTAGACTCAACAAATTGTGTTTGATATTTGGTACATAGTAAACATCAAGAATATTTTTCACTTCACCCTGCTTTGTTATAACTCACAGAACACCTTTTTGTAAATCTTTGACCAAATGATCATCACCCAAACTAATTGTAGTAATAAGATATATATCAAGGTTAGAAAGTAAATCATTGTGACCAATCACATGATTTCTACATCCACTATCTAGCAACCAAACATTCTTGTCACTTGACATGAAAGAAACAAGTATGTGAAGACAATGTGGACTGCTCTGACTTGTCTTTTGTTTGTTCAGGTTTATCTCTTGTTTCAGAACGTACTCTACCAAGTCCTTGACCATGTCCATGAAAACCACTACCTCTGCCTTGTCATGGACACCTTAGTCTGAAATGCATGTTCTAAAGTACCAAGATATAAGGTCATCCTTTCTTCATGAGATAAAAACAAACCGGTCAATTCTTCTATAGAAAATTTAGTTAGATCTTTAGTCTCAATAAGAGCAATAACTACCATTTCAAATTTATTAGGTAAACTTCTAACAAATTTTTCAACAACTCTTTGGTCTATGAGTTCCTTTTCTCCATTAATCATAAGTCGATTCATAATACCCATAACTTTAGTCATAAGCTGATCAACACTTTCTGATTCACTCATCTTGAGGGTTTCAAATTGAGTTCTAAATGTTTGAAGTCTCACAATTTTCACTTTATTATTACCCTTATAAGCCAACTTAAGAATATCCCATGTTTTTTTAGCAGTCTTGGCACCAATAATTTTTGGAAATATAGAATCATCTAATGAAACTAAAATATATGATTTGGTTTTTCCTTTCTTTTTTTCTTAAGTTCTTCTAATGTTTTCCTTTGAACAATAGTCATAATTGAAACAACATTTGCATCAAGTTCCATGAACCTTGTTTCAATACAATCTCAACATCCCTGACCTTGCAAAATGGGTTTTACCTTCTCACTCCAAAAATCATGATTGGAACCAACTAAGATTGGTGCTTGAATTGACCAAAATCTAAACATTATTTTTCTAATTCCAAAATACCGGCCACAATTAAAGATTAATATAACTCCAAAACTAGAAGGGTATATTTTTTAAAAACACTTTTCAAATGGAAAACAACCAAACTCCAAATAGGTTCATAAAAAACAGATATGAGTTTGAACAACAAGATAGTTGGGCAGCATTTGAAAAGCAAGAGCTAGGCAGCAAAATAGATGAAAAATCTTTGAAAAAATCAAACAATATTCAGCCTTAAGAAGGGAAGGTGAACAAAAACCATATCAAAGAACCTTAAGCAGGGAAGGTGAACAACATTAAACAACTTCTGGTCACAGTGAACAACATCTTACGCAGCTTTAACGAACAGCAGCCTCCACAACAGGGTGTTCACCCAGTGAACAACAACGGGTATTTTTCAAGATCTGGGACTGGGCGCACACAGCAGAGTCTGCTCCTAACCTTAAGCTGTGATACACTGAAAGTAATAAAGAAGGAAGAACACCAGAAAGTTTGAGAAAGTTTCATATTGATTATTTAAATACTATTCAATTGACTGTTTTACGGTTGTAAGTGCAAAAACCGTTTCACTAACTAATTTGTTTCACGGGATTACAACTCCTAACAAAAGCTTCAAAAAGCGATGTGGCTTGACTAACACATGTTATCACCTCGGCTGACCGCACCATCAAGCTATGGTAAAGTGAATGCACATAGCCCAATTTATGGAGCTCTCATTATTATCAAAGTCGTGATGTAGACGCGATTGGTTGGTTGGAGCTTGGAAGAAGTTTATGTTTGCGGGAACTTTGATGCCCAACAAGAAGTGTATACTTGCAGGATTTTTATTCCAATCGCATACTAATAATGACATTCGAAGGGTTAATCTGTGTAATGCAGTTTGCTTGAGATCTCATCATCTTGACAAAAGTATTGCAGGACTTTTATTCCAATCGCATACCAATAATGGCATTCGAAGGGTTAATCTGTGTAATACAGTTTTCTTGAGATCTCATCGTGTTGACAAAAGTATGGTCATGCATACTCTCCATGTTACCAATACGAGAGAAAAATGATGTTCATGTCTCTTTCACTCCTTAAACAAGATACCAGCTTTAAGAAAATGACCTCAGAAGATGGTATGGGTAACCCTAATTTCAGGACAAGGAGATAGAATTCCTACGTGAGGGATCCTTCAAGTTATAAGTCGAACTATTCTATGCATTTCATTTCAAAGGAAGGTGTTGCATGGTAATACTGAAGCCACCGAAATTTAATACTTACGCAGCCATATAAATAAATTTTGTGATGGATTTTTGAATCGATAAGAGAAAGCTACCCATTCGGTTGTCCTAATGACTGCATTGGTGGATTTTAATCCGACATATTGAAGTTGATATTTTCTAAGAGGAAAGTGGTTCTTACTTTCATACTGGATGAAGATCCCATCAAATTGACTGCATTGGTGGATTTTAATCCGACATATTGAAGTTGATATTTTCTAAGAGGAAAGTGGTTCTTACTTTCATACTGGATGAAGATCCCATCAAATTAGAGGAAATATGAAAATTCGTGTCATTTCCATTGCTTCTCTTTGTCATAACAGTTTACCAAAGAATTATAGGTAAACTAAGATTGCTTCTCTTGGTTGATGCCAATAAGCATGCTAAATTCCCATTGGTAAACTAAGATTGTTAAAATAAGAGTGAAGTTATTATAATAATAATAATGTATTTTTAAGGTCAGGTCAAGCCACATCAAATTGGTGTATGAGATTTTTTTGTTTGTGGGATAAGAGATCCACAAGAGATCCTCTCTGCCCAGCGATTTGATTAGTAAAATCTAAGGAGCTATACATACCCTACCCCTCTGAATTTGAATTTGTGACTTTTTAAGAGGAAACACATCTTCTTAACCATGAAACTCACTCATCTTGCCACAATGCAAATAGCTGTCTCCTATCTTCATATGATTATGATTTTCATGACTATCTTATCAATTAAAAAGGAGAGTCTCCCGTCAAAAGATTCATATTGTTATAGGGACGAAAGGAAAGGACCTCTTTAAGGCACGTCGAACAGATCGCTTGGAGCTCAGATTGTGGAACTAAGATGATATTTTTAAACCCACGCCAGTGCTCAAAAAGAAAGAGGGAAGATGGGTGGAACTCCCTATGTTTATATGAAGAATCAAATACGTCAAATTTAGTCAGTAAGAAACAATGAAATTATGGGATTCTAATTGCTCTGCTTGTACAACAATGGGTTCACTCCATTTACGCAGGCAGACAACACCATACCTCGAGCTTATGGACATAGGAATCAACCATTAAGAAATTCGATGGGAATTAATTTTCCACTTGAAAAAACATTGCCATTCCTGGATAAAAGAGACGTATTCTTTATTCAATTTATTCAATTAATTCCAATGTTGATGTTTACAAATTAACGAGAAGAAAACTAAAATCATCACAAAGAAATCATGTAATTTCAAGTTGTGACATCCATCTTTATCCAATTAAGGGAATCCGGCCATATTTAAAAGGAAGAGTAACAAATTATTTTATTTAACGACACCTTAACCTAACGGTAAACTCAGTTTGCAATTCAGTTACGGGAATAAGGAATGAAACCCTAACAATCATTCAAAAGGGATAAAAGGGCAGAGCTAGGGACTTAGAAGGCATCAGCTCTGTAGGGGAAGGAACAAGAGCGTAGTTTTCGTCCGGGCCGAGTCTGTAATTATTATGAAAGCCTATAATAATTTTTCTACATAAATTTCATATAGAGAGGGGATTCCTACCTCTTTTTTCCTTGAGTTTGTAACTTTTCTTCTGTTTATCCCAGTTCATTTCTCAGTTTGAATAATATTTGACATGTTCATATTTATTTTATTGTTATTTTCTAATATTCATTAATGCTCTGGTTATGTCTTCTTATAATGCTACATTAACTTTAGCTTTGGTGAAACAATGAGTTGTTCCATACCTGGTTGAACATACTTTAGGGTATAGATTGTTTATATTTCTTGATTACACTTAGATAGCTATATTATGCATATCATTAGATAAGATATATTCTTCGCAGTTATTGTTATTAATGGATTTTCATCTTCAATTAGTATCTTTATATTTAAATCTTATTTTATTTCTTTATGCTTATGATCTTTATTAAATATTGGTTGATTGAAGGTTATCCCCTCTAGCTTTTGGATTCTTCCAAGCAATTTTAAAGGAGGAAGAGGTTTCTAAAAGCCTCTTTGTATGTTTTAACATTGTTCTTTAGCTAGGGGAATTTTTTAGGAACAACATGATGTATGTAACAACTACCCCTTGGGGCCCACAACAACTACCCCATCTGGGCCCACAAACTTTTAGGCATTTTATCTTTAGGGGTTGGGGTTTTGGATGTTTAGGGTTTTCTCATTAATCCGTTATGTTAAATATAAATTTTGAGTCTCATTGTAATCATAATCTTGTGAATGCATGTAGCTGTCACATCTCTTCTCAAAGATAATCGACCACCATTCTAATGAGTTCATTACACTTTGTATTTCATAGTTCTTGCATATTTTATTTCATTAATATAAATAGAGTATTATTGTATCTTTGTGTTTCTTGCAATATCTGTGTTCCCTTATTCTATATCTTCCTTGATTTCCTTTTTAAAATAATCGAGATGAGTGGTATTGGTATGAGAGTGGTCTTCTCTTTATATATTTCTTTGTGCATATCCCCAACAAGGTGAGGGTATAAGGCATTAGGACTTGAACTAGTCGATCCTTTAGAAGACTGTCATGCCCAATCCAAACAACGACCCATGGCACATGAAAAGAGAGATGAGGGAGTAGAATATCCTATTAATCCATTGCTCATGGCAAAAAAAGATGCATCTTCTTCAAGAAGCCACTTTGGAGGCACTACCTGTTCAAGGTACAAGTGGATTTTGATATTCCAGTACTTGAAGTTGATATAGATGTGGATTCTTTGGAAAAGCGGTTAAATTTACTACAAGGTTATTTCTTTGTTCACAACTTTTCCAATAGTGAAAAGATCACCTTTGTGCTCCTTAAGGTTGTCCCCCATGTAAAACATTGGTGGGAGACTTACTGTGAGACAAATTCCACAAAGGAGTCTGTAATATTTGGGGTTGAGACCACTTGGGACTCTTTTATGGAGGTCGTCAAGGAATAATATTACCCTATTGAAAGCTACAACAACTAGTACATGAGATGGACTACACTGTGTTAAGAGAGGGACCAGAGAGTGCTAGAGCTCACAAGAGTTCACAAATACCTTTCATATGTTTTGCACCAAGCAAGGTATACAATAATTTCCGAGGGGGACTACATAGGTACATCCAAACAAAAATGGATTTTTTGGACATATAAGTGCTTGGAGCCACTTATCGATATGTTGTCAAAATCAAGAAAAAATTTAAGTTGAGGAATAATGGGGAGTTTGTATCTACAAATGAATCACAACAAAAGATGGGAAATGATATACCCAACGCACATAACAAAGGACAAAGAAAGGATGGACAACCTTGGGACAACGAGTCTAAGAGAAAAAAAAATAAGGGTAATGAGAAGATGAAGAAAGACAATGGGAAGTGGTGCAAGTTCCATAAAATACCATGGCATAACACTGATGAATGTGGCTCGAAGAAATCATCGGTGGTCAAGATGAAAGCCTTAGATTCAGATTCATGCTCTAAATTTGATTCCGAGATAGAAATGGGGAAGAAGATCATTGATGCAAAACTCACTGCCATAGTCACTACCACTAAGATCCAACCAAATGAACTAGAAGAGATGGAGGAAGGTGAGTGCCTTTTTCACTCACGGATGTGGGTGAAGGGTTCTCTGCTACATTTCATTATTGATAGCAAAAGTAAAAGGAACCTCATCTTAGTAGAGGCCATCAAGCGGTTAGAGTTGTCGATAACACCACGTCCACAACCATACAACATCGAGTGGGTTTTCCATGGATGATATCTTTGCATCATCTAGCAGTGCCACCTATCCTATGGCATCAAGCCCTTTAAGGTTGAGGTACCAAGTGATGTCTCCCCATTGGAATTTTGTGATGTTATTTTAGGATAGCCATATATGTAGAAGCACCATGTTATTTGTGAGTCTCCACCCCATAGTGTCATTCATACTCTTGGGGCCAGCTCTACAAGCTACCAAAGGTAATTTGAATACTTTATTAGCAAAATAGTGTCGAAAAAAAATCTTTCATACCACTAAGTTGAGTCTCTTCACGATCCCATCAGAAGGTGAACAAAAGAACACTATGACCACTACAACCTTAACCCAAGAAATTTATGTCCAACAAAAGTAGGTTGACAAGATTTTAGAAGAGCACAAGGATATTATTGCTTCACCTACCGACATGCCTCAACACAGCCTAGTCAAGAAAATATATAATAGATCCCTTCATATCTCTATTGGCCACAATCCTTTTTAGGTGTGCTTGGGGTTCCAACCATTATCCCCCTATTGATATAACTCTTCATGCTGCATATTCACCAACAAAGTCCTCCCACACTAAGACCAAGAAATATCATACCAACATATTTGTTGAACATATCCATCCCCTCCAACAAAAGGTTCATGAAATCCATGAATAGGTTAATTCCAAGTACAAGCATGACAAATTCTTCAGCAAGGAAAGTGGCTCACCAAGGTTCAGATCCAACAAAAGATTCCCCATATCCCATGGGAACGCTCACCAAGGTTCAGATCCAACAAAAGATTCCCCATATCCCATGGGAACTTGATGCAATGGGCGTCATTTCTTCCTAAGGGGTGAGGAAATATCTAGGTGGATATGAGTGGCCACCCACCTATTCCACTCACTCAAAACACAATTTTCTACCATAGCAATTTTTATATGGTTTTTTCAGGTCCTAAACTTCAAGGGCCATTTTGAGGCCCTAAACAACATTTTTCTAGTGTGAAAATGCCTAACAAGTAACTCATGGTAGATGTTAGGATAATCGAAATGTGTACTTTTTGATTAGACCTTTATGACAATATATCGAGCCCCCCAATCAAAGATTGCATGCAAAATTTATGCTCGTAGGAATTTGATTGACGTATAAACTACCCCCATCTGGGGCCCACAAACCTTTTGGAGTTTCATCTTCTCGGGTTAGGGTTTAGCATGTTTAGGGTTTTCTCATTAATACTTTATTTCAGAAAGGCATTTTGAGCCTAATTATAATCATCTTCTTGTGGATGCACATAGGTGTCACATCTCTTCTCAAAGATAAGTTTCCACCATTCTAGAAAGTTCATTTCACTATGTATTTTACACTTGCTATATATTTCATTTCATTAATATAAATCAAGTATTACTATATCTTTGTGTTTCTTGCAATATCTCTTTGTGTTTTCTTGTTATACCTTTTCCTTCATTTCATTCTCAAAATAATCTGAATCATAATGGGACCCATATCCCACTCAAGGAAAAATGTACTTTTTATGGTGGAACTTTGAATAATATTTCATGTTACATAAGATCTATAAAATTAATTTAGAGATGAAGGACCTTATTATTTTCCCATGATCATGTTCAAGGCTTTGATACCCATCACTATTACACACAAACTCCTAATGACACCCCGTGTATGCAAAATATCCCTTTTAGAGGGCTCGTGTTGTAATATAAGGCCTTGATCATGGCACATCAGCCCAATAATATTCATTTAGGTGTAATTCCCTATATATCTCTACCAACCCTGTTTAATGCCTCAAGATCCATCCCTCATGAAAAAATATCATAATGGAACCCCTTATCTCACTCAAAGGGCTATGGTGCCCTATAAATGGCATTTTTCTTATAGTTACAACTTTATTTATGTTTCTTGATTCTTAAAGGCCTCAACAAGGACCCAAGTGCATTATTTTCCATGCTTGACCATGACAAATGCCTCAAGACACACATCCTTCATGTAAAAGACTTTGTAATGGTACTCATATCCCACTTTGAGGCCAAAGATTGCCTCTAAAGGGCCCATGTTATGGTTTGAGATCATGTTTGTAGCCAATGAGCGTTGGAGATCCATTTATAGTATAAAGCCTTTTTTTTATATCTTAATTATGTTCAAGTCCATGAGATCCATCTCTATTGCAAAAAAAATCCTAATCATGCCTATATCCATCTTATGTGCAAAAGATCCACTTTAAAGGGTTTATATTATGGTTTGTGGCCTTGAGCATGGCCCATTAGCTAAAGAATATTATGTTAGGGCATTATTCCCTCGTTTTCTTCCCCAAGCATGGTTCAAAACCCATCCCAAGTACTCAGAAACTCATATTGGCACCCATATCCCACCCTAAGAACAATGATCCCCTATACATGGCAGTTTTGTGGTTTGAGGCCTTATTCATCACCCTTGGTCCCTAGAAGATTAATCTAGTGCATAAGGGCCTTATTTTTCTCTTACACCCATTGGCAAGGCCTTGAGACCCATCCATACTATTCACAACATTATAAGAGAAACCACATTTCACTTAAATCCCAAATATCCCCTTTAGTGGGTCCATGTGGTGGTTTGAATGTTGTTCATGGTCCATAATCCCTAAAAGATTCATTTGGAGGCTAATTCACTTTTTTCCTTCTTCTCAAACCCATCCCATCCCATACATGAAACCTCCTAAAAGATTTCATATTACCATTTGAGGTCAAATATCACCATTAGAAAAAATATGTTTGAGGTATCAACTATGAATTAAACATTCATTATCTATTCTATTGAAAATAAAAAGTTATTTATACATAAAAATATCATAAATAAACATGTATATATTTTCAAAACCTTTTTAACAAACTAAAAACTCAAAAGGTAGAATGTTATGGAAAAAATACTAAAATAAAATTTTCAATTAAAAATAACACATACACATATGTTTGTTTTGTGCATGCTTATTTGACAATCCCAAAAGTGTTATAAAAGAAAATGTGTGTTTGTGCATTCATGATTTCCCCATTGCCCCTTTTTAGATAATCAACTTCATGTACAAATAATCCTATAAATGGAAAGGATCCATTTACCCATACCCAAATTGGAAAGGTAGATGAATTGAGTTTGATTGTGCCTATCATCGTGAAGAAGCTTGATAGACACTATATAACTCTGTCTTCCTCCATAAATACATGATAGTGACCTCATAGTTTTTTTGCAAAGAATTTTGTGATCTTTTTGTTGTGGTGTAAGTGTCAATATCCAGTTGGAATATACACTTGATAAGCACAATCCTTTAGGATTTTGTCTACCTCTAAAATATATAATGATAAACCAATAGATTTGTTGTTTAATTTCGAAGTAGATGATAAAATTTTAAAGTTTAAGATGGATACCGATCAATTTACTAATATCATCGTCGGTTTACATCAAACTTAGCCATAGGAGCAATATCCGTGATAAGTTTTGGTTTGGATTGTTCTCCAAAAGGTTCGATATCGATCGTTTCTCGAATGTCGTATAACATAAGCAACACAAGTAAAACAAAGCACTTGGACTTAAAATTTTTGAAGTACCTGTTGGATACTATCATTCGGATTTCAAATGTTGAGCAACTTAAGTCAATTTGTAGTTCAAAACTAGAATCTTCAAGTAATGAAATTTTTTAATTTATAAGGTTAAATAATTTTTTCCTATATAATTTTGGTAACTTATTTTTTATTAAAAATAAAATTGATAAATATTTTTTGGAAAAAGTATGAAAAATTAGTATATGAATTAAATTTAGCTCTTAAAATTTTTAAGGAAATACAAAGAAATATAAGTAAATGTTTAACATCTAGGTTAGTAGTTTTATATACTTCATTTCTATAAGTCATGTAGTTCATTTCTATAGTTTAAATGAAATATATAAAATTTTGAAATCATTATAAAATTTAAATAATAAAAAAAATTAAATCTTATATTAAATAGATTAATTTTATTTTAAACTTCCTGATTATAAAGTAAATTCTTTTATTCTAGATTTATTGTTCTTAAGAAATGGTTTGTGTCACGTCCCCATAGTGTTCCTAGCCTAATCTTGTGATCGTGCACCTCTTTGGGTGTGCGACACGACAATGTTTTTTCGCTTGGATGTTTGACAACACCAATGATACTTCATTCAGACTACACCTCTTCACCTAGAGTATACCCATACTTTGTTCTAGGATACTGATGAGTCACACTCCTACTTTAGTGAAAATGTTGTATACTTAGACAATTGTTAACAACTTAACACTTCGTCATATATAAACATACATCCATAAAACAGAGAGAACACCTGAAAAACAAACAAGAGAAACACATATATACTACCATCGACACAAACCGTGCCTAACACCTGACTAAGTCTTTGTTATTGTGAAACAATTACAATATCTATATTACTAGCTTGATTTACAACTAGACGAAGTCACACAACTAACCTCATCTCACCAAGACACTCATACACAGATTCGTCACACCAAGACTCTTTGTCAC
>CBVK0100915785.1:0-11872 GCA_900067695.1 Picea abies | reverse complement strand
TATCTTGAAATAACAATTCCAATGATCATGGAGGCATAAGGTCACTTGGAACTTCATTTAGGGCATGAATCCCATAGGTTGTATGATGCACCCCCTCTCCTTTGGACATGTTGGCAGAGGGAATTTTCCTTTGGAGGCACTTGATTACCCATTGGAGGTGACCTTCTAGCCCTCTTAGCCCAAACATTTGCCTTTGGAGGCCTTATCTCTCTCTTATAGGAAATGACATCATACATAGAGGGCTAGGATGTGATGGTGTTGGATGATTTGATGATGACTTGACATGACTAGATGGAGGAAGAACCTTGCACCTTGAAGACATGGCCTTGGGAGGCTCAATGACTTCCTCAACTAGCTCAACTTATTGTCCTTTATTCCAAAATGTCAACCCATGTTTTAGGGATTTATTCTTTTGTAAATTCAACTTATTATTTGTAAAGGGGCAAATTAGGAGGTCATACTTTTGTAAATTCAACTTATTATTTGTAAAGGGGCAAATTAGGAGGTCGGCCTCCCTAATTTGTGTTTCACCCTAAGTTAATTGGAAAAATTGTTTTTACAAGTTCACGTATAAATAAAGACCTTCTCACTTTCATTTGAGACATATTACACTTGAGAATTACATAAAGTTTGGGATGAAATTTTCGCCCTACTTGGGAAATTAGCACTTTCTCTCTCTTATGCTATTTCGGATGCTAGTGCTTGTCTCTTTTGGAATAAGTGGTGTGATATCTCTCTTAAATGCTTGTTCTTGCTTAGTGGTGGAATATACTTGGTAGAAGAGGGTTTATCTTGTTATTTCTTGGAATTTGGTAAGGAAATTTCTGCATATTGTTAGCACATTTCTTATTTTTTCTACATAATTTCATATAGAGAGAGGATTCCTACCTCTTTTTTCCTTGAGTTTGTAACTTTTCTTCTATTTATCCTAGTTCATTTTTCAGTTTGAATAATATTTGACATGTTCATATTTATTTTATTGTTTTTTTTTAATCTTCAGTAATGCTTTGGTTATGTCTTGTTATGATGCTGCATTAACTTTATCTTTGGTGAAACAATGAGTTGTTACATACTTTAGGGTATAGATTGTTTATATTTCTTGATTACACTTAGATAGCTATATTATGCATATCATTAGATAACACATATTCTTCGAAGTTATTGTTATTAATCGATTTTCATCTTCAATTAGTATCTTTATATTTAAATCTTATTTTATTTCTTTATGCTTATGATTTTTATTAAATATCGGTTGATTGGGGGTTACCCCTTCTTGCTTTTGGATTCTTCCAAGTAATTCTAAAGGAGGAAGAGGTTTTTAAAGGCCTCTTTGTATGCTTTAACAGTGTTTCTTAGCTAGGGGAATTTTTGAGGAACACCATGACGGTATACCTAACTTAACAACCACCCCCTTGGGGTCCACAACAACTACCCCCTTCGGGCCCACAACAACTACCCCATCTCGGCCCATAAACCTTTCTACATTTTATCTTTTGGGGTTAATGTTATGGATGTTTAGGGTTTTCTGATTAATTCGTTATGTTAAATATAAATTTTGAGTCTCATTGTAATCATAATCTTGTGAATGCATGTAGTTGTCACATTTCTTCTGAGAGATAATCGACCACCATTATAATGAGTTCATTACACTTTGTATTTTACAGTTCTTACATATTTCATTTCATTAATATAAATCGAGTCTTATTGTATCTTTGTGTTTCTTGCAATATCTCTGTTCCCTTATTGTATCTCTTCCTTTCCTTTTTTGAGAGTGGTCTTCAATTTATCTACTTCTCTATGCATGTCCCCAAAAAGGTGAGGGTATAAGGCATTAGGACTCAAACTAGTCAAGCCTTTAGAAGACTCTCGTGGCCGACCCAAACAACCACCCATGGCACAGGAAAAGAGAGATGAGGGAGTAGGAGATCATATTAGTCCATTGCTCATGGAAGTCCTTGTGGAACAAAGGAACATGATTATGAATAATTTTTCCCAAATCCTTGGATAACTTTAGACAAAAAAATATGCATCTTCTTCAAGCAGCCACTTTGGAGGAACTACCCCTTCAAGGTACAAGTTGATTTTGATATTCCAGTACTTGAAAGTGAGATAGATGTGGATTCTTTGGAAAAGCGGTTAAATCTAGTACAAGGTTATTTCTGTGTTCACAATTTTTCCAATAGCAAAAAGCTCACCTTTTTGTTCCTTAAGGTTATCCCCCATGTGAAACATTGGTGGGAGACTTATTGTGAGAAAGAGTCAACAAAGGAGTGTGTAGTATTTGGGTTTGAGACCATTTGGGACTCTTTTATGGACACCATCAAGGAATAATATTACCCTGTTGAAAATGACAACAACTAGTACATGAGATGGACTACACTGTGTTAAAAGAGGGACCAGAGAGTGATAGAGTTCACAAATACCTTTCATATGTTGTGCACCAAGCAAGGTATAAAATAATTTAATATACATCTGGTTCTAAACTACCGAGGGGGACTACATAGGTACATCCATACAAAAATGGAGTTTTTGGACATCTGAGTGCTTGGATCCGCTTATCGATATGTTGTCAAAATCGAGACAAAATTTAAGTTGAGGAATAAGAGGGAGTTTGTATCTAGAAATGAATCACAACAAAATATGGGAAAAGGTATACCCAACACAGAAAACAAAGGACAAAGAAAGGATGGACAACCTCAGGACAACTAGTCTAAGCTGAAAAAAATAAGGGTAATGAGAAGATGAAGAAAGACAATAGGAAGTGGTGAAAGTTCCATAAAATCTCTTGGCACAACACCGATGAATGTGTCTCAAAGAAATCATCGATGCTCAATATGAAAGTCTCAGATTCAGATCCAAGCTAAATTTGATTTTGAGATAGAAAAGTGGAGGCAGATCATTGATGCAAAACCTAGTGCGATAGTCGCTACCACTAAGATCCAACCAAATGAACTAGAAGATATGGAGGAAGGTTATTTCCTTTTTCACTCGCATATGTGGGTGAAGGGTGCTCCGCTACATTTCATTCTTGATAGAAAAAGTAAAAAAAACCTCATCTCAGTAGAGGCCATCAAGCGGTTGGAGTTGCCGAGAACACCACATCCGAAACCATACAACATCGAGTGGATTTTCCATCGACGATATCTCTGCATCATCCAACAGTTCCACTTACCCTATGGCATAAATCCCTTCAAGGCTGAGATACCAGGTGATGTCTCCCCATTGGAATTATGTGATGTTATTTTAGGCTAGACATATAGGTAGAAGCATCTTGTTATTTGTGAGTCTCAACCCTGTAGTGTCATTGGTACTCTTGGGGTCATCTCTACAGGGTACCAAAGGTAGTTTTGAATACTTTCTTAGCAAAACAGTGTCGCAAAACAATCTTTCATACCACCAAGTTTAGTCTCTTCATGATCTTGTCAGAAGGTGAAGAAAAGGACACTCTCACCACTACAACCTTGACCCAAGAAATTTATGTCCAATAGAAGGAGGTCGAAAAGATTTTAGAAGAGGAAAAAGATATTATTGCTTCACCTACAGGGGTGCCTCAACACTACCTAGTCAAGAAAATATATAATAGAGCCCTTCATATATCTATTGGCCATAATCATTTTTAGGTGTGCTTGGGGTTCCAACCATTATCCCCCATTGATATATATTTTCATGTTGCATATTCACCAAAAAATTCCTCCCACACTAAGACCAAAACATATCATACAACCATATTTGTTGAACGTATCCATCCCCTCCAACAAAAGGTTCATGAAATCCCTCAATAGTCTAATTCTAAGTACAAGCATGACAACTTCTTCAACAAGACAAGTGGCTCACCAAGGTTCAGATCCAGCAAAAGATTCCCCATATCCCATAAGAAACACAAGTGAAACAAAGCACTTGGACTTAAAATTTTTGATGTACCTGTCGGATACTATCATTCAGATTTCAAATGTTGAGCAACTTAAGTCAATTTGTAATTCAAAACTAGAATTTTAAAGAGATCAAAATTTTTGATTTTTAAGGTTAAATAATTTTTTCCTATAGAATTTTGGCAACTTATTTTTTATAAAAAATAGAATTCGTAAATATTTTTTGGAAAAAGCATAAAAAATTATTCCATGAACTAAATTTAGCTTTTAAAATTTTCAAGGAATTACAAAAAAATATAAGTAAATGTGTACCATCTAGGTTAGTAGTTTTATGTACTTCATTTCTATAATTCATGTACTTCATTTCTATAATTCAAATGAAATATATAAAATTTTGAAATCATTATAAAATTTAAATAATAAAAAAATTTAAATATTATATTAAATAGATTAATTTTATTTTAAATTTCTTAATTATAAAGTAAATTTATTTTATTCTAGATTTATTGCTCTTAAGAAATGGTTTGTGTCACGTCCCCATAATGTTCCTAGCCGAATCTTGTGATTATGCACCTCTTCGAGTGTGTGGCACCACAATGTTTTTTTGCTTGGATGCTTGACAACACCAATGATACTTTGTCCAGCCTACACCTGTTCACCTAAAGCATACCCATACTCCATTCTAGGCTACTGACGAGTCACACTCCTACTTTAGTGAAAATGTTGTATACTTAAACAATTGTTAACAACTTAACACTTTGTCATATATTCATTTAAGTCAACCTTAGAATTGTAGAGCTTATCTTTCTCTTTTTGTTCTTCAAATCCGCCTTCCTTGGTTTTGCACCGTTTCTCTCTTATAGGGACTCAAAAGGTCACCATCGTGAACTACGGAATCCTTTGAGGTTTCCACACCCCTTTGTGAACCCATGTGTCCAAAAGAATCATCGCACCCCTTTGCAGACCGACCACCCAAACGAATTATCGCAACCCTTCATTGAGGCAATGGCCCAAATGAACTATCAAACTTGACAACTGTCATGTCCCTTGGGACTGGCATGCCCCAACCTTGGTTTGCTCCTCATGTCAATGCACCATAACATCTTGGTCACTTCATACTCAGGAAAACCCCTTATCACATTCACATTCCCAAGGCACCCACTTACCCAACTATTGCAACACTTGGGTGCCAAAGAAACCCCAAGTTCCATCTCCTTGAGAACTTGGGTGAGGGTATCCACACCCATGTATCCAAAAACCTTACACTTTTTATTTAAAAAAATATATTTCTTAAATAAGTTTAGAATTTACACTGATTTGTTAATATAGCATCATATCTTGAAATAACAATTCCAATGATCATGGGGGCATAAGGTCACTTGGATCTTCATTTGGAGCATGAATCCCATAGGTTGGATGATGCACCCCCTCTCGTTTGGACATGTTGGAAGAGGGAAGTTTCCTTTGGAGACACTTGATTACCCTTTGGACATGTTGGAAGAGGGAAGTTTCCTTTGGAGACACTTGATTACCCATTGGACATGACCTTCTAGCCCTCTTAGCACCAACATTTGCCTTTGGAGGCCTTATCTCTCTCTTATAGGGCATGACGTCATACTTGGAGTGCTAGGATGTGATAGTGTTGGATGATTTGCTGATGAATTGACATGATTGGATGGAGGAAGACCCTTGCACCTTGAAGACATGGCCTTGGGAGGCTCAACGACTTCCTCAACTAGCTCAACGTATTGTCATTTATGCCATACGTCACCCCATCTTTTAGGGATTTATTCTTTTGTAAATTCAAATTATAATTTGTAAAGGGAAAAATTAGGAGGTCGGCCTCCCTAATTTGTGTCTTACCCTAAGTTAATTGGAAAAATTGTTTTTACATGGTCACGTATAAATAAAGACCTTGTCACTTTCATTTGAGACATATCACACTTGAGATTTACATAAAGTTTGGGATGAAATTTTCGCCCTACTTGGAAAATTAACACTTTCTCTCTCTTATGCTATTTCGGATAATAGTACTTGTCTCTTTTGGAATAAGTGGTGTGATATATTTCTTAAATGCTTGTTCTTTCTTAGTGGTGGAATATACTTGGTAGAAGAGGGTTTATCTTGTTATCTCTTGGAATTTGGTAAGGAAATTTCTGCATATTGTTAGCACATTTATTATTGTTTCATGGTTATTCTTGTCTAAGCCCTTGGAGGAGTATAAAGGAATACACTCTCCACTAAGTCTATCGCATTTTTATTAGGATAAGATACTTAGTAAGGTTGTTAGGAAGAGTAAAAATGCTTACACCCTCCAAGATTTACCTTGCTAGTTTTGTTTTCCCTAGAGAGTAAAAATACTTTCACCCCTAGGGAGGTAACACAACTAGCCCTTGCAACAAGAGACCCCATAACCAAATTGATAAGGCACTAGTTTATTTTGTATTGGAGATCTAAAATCATTACATTGGAATACCTGAAAAGTAGATATTTTGTAATTGTTCAAGAATCAATTTTGCATGCTTAAGCCTTCTTTGTGCTGTGGCATCTAGCTTAGCCTTGTAATTATTTTTGTTGTTATAAAATTAATGATACAAACACTAGGGATGCAACAAAACTCATCTTCTTTCATCTATGGCTCACTTATCTACCACTAAAATGCACTTGTGAACCTAGAGCATTGTTCTACTGCTCATTGGCTATCTTTTAGATGGTTTAGTTGTCAATTTTCATGATTAGATCTTATTGTTGTAGAAATTGTTTGCTACAACTACTTGGCTATTATAATAAATTGTTGATAACACTAAATAAACAACCCTAAAACTCACCAAAGTCTTTATTCACTAATTGGAAGTTTAACCAGTCTTTACTAGATTTATTTCCCTCATCTTATACTTGATTTTGGTGGTTAGATTCACATTTGGTATAACTTGTTTTCCACAGAAAATATATTTCCATACTTCTGCAAGTTTGGGGCAGCAAGGTTTCTTTCTTGTTCCCCTTATGTTTAAGGATTGTATATTAATCATTTGTCTTGTTCTAAGGAGGGTTAAAATAATCTTTCAAGTATACAACAATTGACAATCATTCTCCATCAACAAGACTCTATCTCAAGTCTTTGCCTCACTTCCAAGCTTGACCCATAGGAGACTCACTCATCATTATCTTACTTTTCAAATCAATTCCCTAGGTTCACTGAGATTCCCCCCTTCTGGTGACTTATCATCACTAATGTGAGGGGAGTGCCTATCTAAGATGACAATGGCTATGTACTCCCATAATTGTCACACTTCCGTGAATTGGATTAGGATTTGAACAATCTACAGATTATCTATTCTATTGAAAATACACAATTAATTATACATAAACATAAAAATATCATAAAATAAACATGTATAGCTTTTCAAAACCTTTCTAACAAACTAAAAACTAAAAACGTAGAAAGTTATGAAAATATTACTAAAATAAAATTTTCAATTAAAAATAACACATGAACACATATGCTTGTTTTGTGCATGCTTATTTGACAAACTTTCCAATTTTTGTGTACACACATATACTTACTTTTTGGCCTATTTTTCAATTAAAAATAACACATGCACACATAAAAAAAAAATCTTGAATTCCCATTGTCGTTTTTTGCATCATCAACTTCATATATAAATGATCCTATATTGCCATTTTCTAGATCATCAACTTCATGTACAAATAATCCTATAAATGGAAAGGATTCATTTACCCATACCTAGATTGAAAGGGTCGATGAATTGAGTCTGGTTGTGCCCACCACTATGAAGAAGATTGATAGCCACTAGAGCATTGTCTTCCTATAAATACATGATAGCGTCCTCCCAACTTTTGTGCAAAGCATTTTGTGATCTTTTTATGGTGTAAGTGTCAATATCCAGATGGCATTGACATTTGATAAGTACAATCCTTTAGGATTATTTTCTACCTTTAAATATAGAATGATATACCAATACATTCTTTGTTTAATTTCGAAGTAGATGATAAAATTTTAAAGTTTAAGATGGATAACGATCAATTTAGTAATATCATTGTCAATTTACATCAAACTTAGCCATAGGGGCAATATCCGTGATACGTTTTGGATTGGATTGTTCTCCAAAAGGTTCGATCGATCGTTTCTGGAAGGTCGTATAACAGAAGTAAAACAAAGTACTTGGACTTAAAATTTTTGAAGTACCTGCTGGGTACTATCATTCGGATTTCAATTGTTCAGCAACTGAAGTCAGTTTGCACTTCAAAACTCCCTTCGCTGAAATTCCTTTGCAATTAGCCATTAGAGTGAGGACAATTTTAAGATAGAAATTCATTTTGTAAAAATTTAACTTTAAAAATTTTGGATTTTTAGTTTTATAAAAATTAAAATTTGTTATTTTTTTTTTTAAAAAAACATGAAAAATTAGTTATGTATTAAATTTAGCTTCTAAAATTTTCAAAGACTTACACAAAAATATTAATCTGTAAATAATTTAGTAGTTTTATGTGTTTTTATAATTCAAGTGAAATATATAAAAGTTTGAAATCATTATAAAATTTAAATAATAATAAAAATTAAATCTTATATTAAATAATTAATTTTATTTTCAACTTCTTAATTATAAATTAAATTTATTTTATTATAGATTTACCATTCTTAAGAAATGGAAATGGTTTGTGTCAAGTCCCCATAGTGTTTCTAGTCGAATCTTGAGATCATTTTGAGGGAACGCAACACCTCGAAGTTTATCTCTTGGATGTTTGGCAACACCAAGGATACTTTGTTTGGACTACGCCTCTTCACCTCGATAAATACTTCATTTGGACTACGCCTCTTCACCTAGAGAAATACTTCGTTAGGACTATGCCTCTTCACATAGAGCATACACATACTCAGTTATAGGCTATCGACGAGTCACACTCCTACTCTAGTGTAACTCTTGTATACTTAGACAAATGTTAACAACTTAACAGTTAGTCATATATAAGCATACATCCGTGAAACAAGAGAACACTTGCGAAACAAGCAAACATACATAGATATAGTACGAGAGACACAAACTATGCCTAACACCCGACTAAGTTTTTGTTATTGTGAAACAGTTACAATATGGCGGAGTCACACGACTGACCTCATCTCACCAAGACACTCATACACAAATTCGTCACACAAAGACTCTCTATCGCAACTGTCTCTGTAACATTCTGTGGTGCACCTCAAATGTGCTCTCAATTGAAGATTTGTGTCTCTTCTCTGCTGCAAGGCTTCACACACACCTACAGTTTTGTCTCCTAGTATTCCTCCTCAGACCTACCATAAGAATTCCCCCAAACTCGGCCAAAAAGAAGGTCGCTCCAACTCTTCCCACAGATTCACCTCAAGGCAGCACAAGTCCTCTCTTGTGGAGTGACTTGGCTCCTTGAGGGAGCTCCCCGTTCTTCATTTAAGTCTACCTCAGAATTGTAGAGCTGATCTTGCTCTCTTTGTTCTTCAAATATGACTTCCTTGGTTGTGTGCCCTTGTTCTCATATACGGACTTCAATGGTCACCACCGCGAACCGCCACGTCCTTTGGGGGTTTTGTGCCCCTTAGTGAACCCATGTGTCCAAATGAATCACCGTGCCCCTTTGTGGACCCGATTACCCAAACGAATTGTCTCACCCCTTTGCGAAGCAGGTCACTCAAACAAATTGTCTCACCCCTTTGCAGAGCTAGTGACCCAAACAAATTGTCTCACCCCTTCTCTGAGGCCCAAACGAATTGTCTCACTCGTCAATTGTCATGCCCCTTGAGACCGACGTGCCCCAACCTTGGTGAGATGCTCATGTGGATGCACCCCAACCTTGATGCGATCCTCATGTCAACATGTCCCAATTGATGCACTCCTCATGCAAGCCCCTTGATGAGTTTGCATGCCCAAAACACCCACTTACCCAATTAATGCAACACTTAGGTGCCATATTAACCTCAAATTCCAAATCCTTGAAAACTTGGGGGAGAATCTCCATGCCCATATAACCAAAAGAAAAAAGTACTCACACCATTAAATTCAAACCATTTACCATTAAACTCGAACCATTTACGAAGTAGAATTCTAGAATTTACTTAATAAGACTTACCTAAACTATTAGTTTATGTACACCTAGGTCATGTAAACTAATTTATCTATTTATACTCCCTTCGACCATTTAATCATAATTAAACTTAACAATTTATGAATAATAATTAAAATTAACATTAGTTCTACTTATTGAAGTTTTCTACCAATTTTTGTGCTCTTTCAATTTTTTTATTTATTTTTTAAATGTAACGGCCTTTTCAATTTCCATTCACCATACATTTTTCTCTTTTCGATTCAAGGGCATCATCTCGGTTCATTGATCCGCAATGTATATCACTGCTATAAAGGCGAACACAGGGTGTATTTTCACTTTTTGTTATCAAACAGCTACATATTGCAGATCTTGAACATCTGGTCGGTTCTCTGTTCATATTTATTCTTGAAATATAGAAATAGAAGTCCCAAGATGAATCCAAGAGAGGAGTAGTAGTAGTGTTAAATATAATGTAACCTCAACAATCTGACTGTACATTGCCAGCTGTCCTCGCCAGTTGTACTTTCTTTTCTTGATTTGCTTGAGCCTATTTAGCTCAGCTATTTTCCTTTTGCCTTGCACTACTTCATTAACTTTTCTCATTGTACTCTCAATATACTGAATACTATTTCTACTCTATTCTTTCTCTTTTCATTTCTTGCTTCATAATCTATCATGGTATCAGAGCTTCTGTAGTAAGCCTCTTCACACAGGTTAGAGAGAAACACGATCCTCACAGCGCAGAGCTTACACGGATCATGAGAGAATGCGACACAGACTTTTCACAAGGCTTGGAGAGTTGTTTGTAATACTCTCAAAAGATCCTTGTAGGAATCTCACACGAGGAAGAAGAGTGCTATACACTCAAAAGATCGAGCAAGCAGAGACTACAGAAGGAGAAACTCTAAAGAATCGTGAACAATTTCATATTCATCAAAGTTCATGAAGAAGCGCTGCACGAGGCAGGAACGTTTGAAGAATTCAAAGAAATTCATTCAAATTTGTGAAAGATTATTGCAGGAGGTAAAATCGTTTAAAGAATTTCAGGAAATATCTCTCCTCCATCAAAGATTGCAGCAGAGAACAGTAAATTTCAGGAAATATCTCTCCTCCATCAAAGATTGCAGCAGAGAACAGTAGGCTTCAAAGAACTCGTGAAATTCTTTCAAGTCAGTGAAAGATTCATGAATTTCTTTCCTCAGGCGAAATTCTTTGCAAGAACAACAAAGAACTTGTGAAATCAGTCAAGAATGAGCAGTTGCAGCAATAAGATTAGTCCTATGAAGAGATCAGAGGCAAAAATCTAGTTTAGAAGTGACGAGGAGAGCACATAAAAGGTGAAAGAATTTCCGTTAGATTTCGCGTAGAGGATCGACAATCGTCGGATCTGTGAGGAAGTGCATGAGGATTAGTCCTCTCGTGCGCACAGGAGAAATTTTTACTTGCGAAGTCACGGAATTGTTAGGACCGTCCATCAAGGAGGACACATGGCGAGATCTCGACATTTCGCTAACTCGCAGGGTGTAAAGGTCAGAAGACTGCAATGAGAATTTGTGAATCATGAAATCCCAATTCATTCTAAACCATTGAGACGAGAAAGATCGTGAGTTGTCGATCTAACACTATCATGAAATCGGGAATTTGGAGTTGTATAAGCAAAGGAGACTGCACTCCATACCCTAAAACGTGAAATTCACGAAATCTCGAAAGGATCTAGACCGTTGAAGTGTCCAAAGGGAAGTTTCATCATTTTGGAGTTCGAGATATCGAAGGTCTTGTTGATGAAGGTTAGGACACTCCACGATGAAAATGGAAAAGAAGTCTAAGTTCAAGACTTTGTGAACTCGGAGGTTAGTAGAGCGAGAGCCCAAGAGTTGGGTGTCCCAACTCACGAAGTCGTGAAG
>CBVK0100915769.1:0-13154 GCA_900067695.1 Picea abies | reverse complement strand
AACATTAGCCTTTTTTGTAGCAGTTTGTTATTTCCAATTTGTACAGGTGTAATTACTTCAGTTTTGGATGGAAGAATCCTATGCTAGAGGATGAAACTCGCATTGTATGCTATCATTCCCTATCTAGGCTATAAAAGAAGCATTAGAAGACATTTTAGAGGTTCAAATGGTTGATGTAAAAGACTCTTTTGGTGATATTAATATATGAGAGCCTACTCTGGTTTAATGTATCAGACTTGATGCAATTTTGTTTAATGGAAGTCGGTTTTCTCTCTTGCCATCTTGTTTCTCTCTCACTTTGAAATTTTACTGCCATTGAATGATTCAAATGATTTTTGTAGTTGTATTGCAATGAAGGTTTGAATGTGATGTTGTTATAACTTTCTCAGAGTTTTTAGCTTGGATTTAAGAAGCTCTTGTATTTAAAGTTTTTCTTCCTTTTGTCTATTGGTAAACCCTGATGCTAGTGGTAGAATGACTTCATTTATATCACTAAAGTCTTCCATCTATCCACATTAATCCTCAATACCTTGATCTAAGTTAAATAAGACCTTTTTTGTTGATGCATTTCATCTAGAATTTCTTGTGTTTTAACATTGTTGGACTGAGTTTTATCCGTTTGACACTAGATTTTAAGACTTACCTCATAAACCTATTGATGGGTATTGAGCTTGCACTTTAGCAGTCAAAGTGTAAATTTTAGTGATAACACTCTGTGTTGAGAGATTTTGGGTAGCGTGGTCACGCAGGCCTTGGTCAAGCAGATGTGTAGGAGCTTACATAACTCAATTATTCCACTCGGTTTGGTTTTACCCCTTGGACCAAAATGTCAACATGCCCCTGAGTGGCTTGAGGAGGAAAGTTGCAACTCACGATAAAACTCTAACTAGGCCTCGGATGGTCGAACTGTCAATTGCATTGGACACGAGGCACCAGGTTACAACTAGGGGTACCCCTCTACTATCATTCTTTTTCCTAGAAAAAACGTTTGTTGGAGGATCTTTGAAACTAGGGTTTTGATCAGTGAGACACAGTGAAATTTCAAAACAAGGGGTCGACTTTGAAGAACATTGTGTCGGGAAATTTTGGGTAGAGTGGTTGTGTGGGCCTTGGCCAAATAAATGTGTGATAAATTATAAAACTCAGTTATGTTGCTTGTTTTATATTTTATGCCCCCAAACCAAATTGTCAATGTGTCATTGAATGAATTGACGAGGCGAGTTGCAACTCATGATAAAAATCTAACCGAGCCTTGGATGGATGAACCATTGGTTGCATTGGACTTGGGACATCGGGTTAAGCTATGGTTACCCACTGACTGCCATTCCATTGCTCATAAAAGATTTTGTTGGAGGATATCCAGAACTAGTGTTTTGATCAGTGAGGCACAATGCAATTTCTTAATAAGTGGTCGATATTGAAGAACACTATGGCGAGTGATTTTGGGTAGCGTGGTCACGTGAGCCTTGGCCAAACAAATGTGTAGGAGCTTATGGAACTCAATTAAGCTGCTTAGTTTGGATTTTATGCCCCCATACCAAAATTTCAACATGTCCCTAAATGGCTTGAGGAGGCAAGTTGCAATTCACGATAAAACTTTAATAAGGCCTCGGATGGATGAACCGTTGGTTGCATTGGACTCAAGGAATTGGGTTAAAATGAGGAGTACCCCTCCATTCTCATTTTGTTTCCTAGAAAATTGTTTGTTGGAACATTTTTAGAACTAGGGTTTTGCTCAATAAGGCAAAGTGCAATTTCTGAACTAGGGGTTGATTTTGAAGAACATTGTGCTGGGTGATTATGGGTAGTGTGGTTGCATGAGAATTGGCCAAACAGACGTTTCAAATCTGATTGAACTCAATTATGACACTCACTTTGGATTTTATGCCCTTAGACCTAATTTCCAACATGTCCCTGAATGGCTTGAGGAGGTGAGTTGAAACTCGTGAGAAAACTCTAACTAGGCCTTGGATGGATGAAAATTAGGATATATTGGACTTAGGATACTAGGTTAAAACTATGGGCACCCATCTGCTATCATTCCATTTCCTGGAAAAACATTTGTTAGAGGATCTCTGGAACTAGGGTTTTTCTTAGTGAGGCATAGTGCAATTTCTGAACAAGTGATTGATTTTGAGGAACACTGCATTAGGAAATTGTGGATAGTGTAATCATGTGGGCCTTGGACAAATAGATGTGCAGGAGATTACATAACTTGGTTATTCCAATTAGTTTGGATTTTATGCTCTGGGACCAAAATGTCAACATGTCCTTGGATGGCTTCAAGAGGTGAGTTTGAACTCATGATAAAACTCTAACTGGGCCTTGAATGGATGAACCATCGGTTGCATTGACTCGAGGAATTGGGTTACAGCTAGGGGTAAACCTCCACTATCATTTTGTTTCCCATAAAATAATTTTTTGGAGTATCTTCTAAACTAGGGTTTTGCTCAGTGGGGCATAGTGGAATTTCTCAACAAGGGGTCAATTTTGAATAACATTGAGTTGGGAAATTGTGGGTAGCATGGTTATGTGGGACTTGGACAAATATATGTGTGGGATCTTACATAACTCAGTTATGTTGCTCGATTTGGATTTTAGACCCCTAGACAAAATTGTCAACATGTCTTTGAATGACTTGAGGAGGTCATGTTGCCACATTAATGATTCGTTACTTGGGCCTCATTTCCTCATCACTTCATAAAACCACCTTTGTTCCCACACGTGGCAAGCTCCCACTCACTGATTCTTTTCAGTGAAACCTTTTCATCTTCGGTAAATACTTTGGGGTTATGCCTATGTTCTTTCCTTTCCAAAATGCCGGCGATGACAACCCTTAGACAGATCGCCGAAAATTGAACCTTAATCTCATCCTATGGCTGGAATTTTTCTAGCAATCGTCGACTACATCATAGTCGTTAAAACTACACTTCCCCCTTACCTGACCCACAGACTATTTTAATGTAATGTCATAATGATAATGGAGATGAATTAATTAAGTGACCAAATTAATAAGTTTGTAATATTATTTCCAACCTTTAGCGCTTTCCTCGAAGATAATGAAAAAATTAAAAGTGTCGTCATCAAAACATGTCTCTACAATATTTATCAAATAGGCTTCATTCTTACAACTTCCGACGAAGATGGCTTATCGACGATGCCTTCCCCTTATCAATTCAACTCCTCCAACAATACAATTAATGGTCATGATCCTTGAACTATATGTGAAAATATTTATGTCACCTCATACGACTCTGATTGAGTCAGAGCTGTAACATTTCTTCATTAATTGCACAAGGATTTGGAGGGAATTTGAGAAGCGTTAAAACATTGTGGAGATTTTATTTACCTTACTTGTCTATATTACCACCAAGAAAAGTAGATGTTATTGTTGCAAAAGTCTGTTCAATTGCTCTGTCGATTATTATCTCTAGTCTACACGAGGCAAAATGTATCGAATGACAACCAGAAAAGGGAAACTCCAAATACCCCCTGCGGTTGTTCTTGCTATAGTTATAGACTCTTTCAATATCTTTGATACAAATAGCCATGATGGATTGGAACATTGGCTCAGTTATTATGATATTTTTAACATGTTCCAGAATGAAATATTCCCTCCAAATGATCCAAACAGTGACGAATACAGAAATATCCTCAAAAGCGGAATCCACACAGTAGCTTCTCACCCATAACACTTTCCTTACAATGATGTTGTGAGGCGGTGTTTTACATATTTACAAAAAGATACAGGATTGATAGTCAACGCTTTGGGCCTCCCAATTACCTTTCTTAAGTAAGAAGATGTCAAGGTTCAATATAATACACCAAAACCCACTGTTACATTGAACAAGTCATTCCTGGACAAGTTCAGGGTTGATCAAGATGATCTTGTAGCCTCGATAGAAGATTGGTTCATCGATGAGGAATGACCAGCAAAAAGGGGAGAAAGAAACGTCCCAACACGGTATTTAAAAAACCCTTATAGAATTATGAATTATATGATTTGCATACTCTATGGTGAAGAAACCAACACCCATTTCAGGATAGAATGGCTCCTATGGCCTATACAGTGGATATAACTAAAAAATATTTCAATTGGGATAGCATCCTATTACTCAATATTGCAAATCAAGTTCTGGACCCTAAAGGTATGAAAAATCATGGCTTTTAGATGTCATCCTATCTTATAGATGCAATTTGTGTGGCCAACAATTTTCCTGCTTTTAATTGGGCTTGGACCCTAGATCATAACCTTGTTCATGTGTATTGGTCTCTACTATGTGAGGCTAACTACAAGGAACATTTTTATGATATTTGTGACCATTTTCTCACTCCTTTGCACAAATCCATCTTTTGTTCTTACCCACATAGGATTTCCCTAGGAGCTATCAAAGCCCTAAAAAGAATTGGGCACTAGTACATGAAGAAGTATTATACCTATGTTAGAATATTTATGGCCACAAGACCACAACATATGTTACCCAAGTATGTACCTGATAAACTATCGGTGAGAGAGATAGCCTATCAAATAGTAGAAAAGGGAGCCAAATCTTATTTATCAGAGAAAAACAAACGGTATTTGCCCATTTTCCCTCTTCATATAGGCTTGTTTTCTCTGTAGAATAAGAAACAAGCATAAAAGGAGGATGAAATCCTAAAAGAATTATGTCTATGTGTTGGAGAATCAAAAGCTAATGACCCCAAAAATGTACTATATGAAAATATGAGAGCTATTAAATTGGCACCACAGATTGTGCATGAATCCAAGTTTGCAAAGGACATTTTCCGGGGAGCCTTATGTTTTGAAGAGGTAGTAGAAAGACTCACTACTGAAAAAGATTGAGAACAACTGAGGAAAGAAGAATATCAAGATAAAAGCTTGAGGATAGAATAGTTTAAATCCCTTCTCCTAAAATATAAATAAATACTGGAAACCAAAGAATAAGAAAAGAAAGCAAAGGAAGCAGAATTAGCAACAAAAGCTTATGAGGTTGAGGAAAGGTACCAACAAAGAAAGAGGAAAGAGGTGGAAGAGAAACATTCCAAATTGGAAAAAACCAAGGCTAAGGATATTTTCTCAGAAAGAAATAATGGGGATAAGTAAACGAGTGCATATTTGGATAAGGAAACAAAAAGTAAGTACAAAGCAAGCAACATTGATCGCATAGGAAGAAGCAAGGAAGAAGAAGGAAGACGAAGAAAGTATTAATGTTTCCAAATATCAAGAGAACATACCAACACACGACAATGAAATTGTGACAACAAGCCTTGACACTAACCTATTCAACACCCCGATAGAAGAATGCACTCCATTGGTAAACAATCCAGGAAGTTTATCGGTCACATTTTTCAAACTAGGTTTTGAAGGTGCAGTCATTGTTGTTGGTGACTACTACTATATCCATAATACAAGAGCCATCGATAAAATAACACCTAATAGGAAAAGAGATAAGTTTGATACAAATCATGAAATCCTTGGAAGAAGTATCAAATGGAAGGTAGGACCAATCCTTAAAAAAAATGCAATACAAGACACTTCATCGCTTAGTGCCTTTGTCGGTGTAAATATTATGTCGGTTCATGAAGTCGTAGAAGCTCTTGATACAACAAAATTTAGATTTACTGAGTGATAAATATACCTAGAGACTATTAAGGATGCCATGTCAAGCGAGTTCAGAAAAGAAATCCTGGAAACAGAGCATATCCATAGAGATGAGACACTGAAACAACTTCAGATCCAAGAAAGGGAACTAAAAGCATAAATCAATGAAAAAACTTCACTCAACCAAAAATAACTTCTAGATGAGATCGAAACACTCAAATTTTCACATAACTAATAAGTCACAAGACTCAAAGGTGAACAATATGCGATAAGTTCTTACAATGAAAAGATTGAAGAACAAATTAGAAGATTGCAGCAGGATAACGACCTCTTAACGAAAACTATAGAGGAGAACCAAAGTTAGACTGTTGTTCTAGAAATTATAAAAGGAGAAGCCATAAAGATGAATGAAGGACTCGGGGACACGTAGAAGAAATTATTCTACGCACTCAACAAAATACATAAGGCCAAATCCAATCAAATAAATTGAGTATGCAGGTGAAGGATATGCAAGAAAAATACCAAAAGGCCTACACCAGAGTTACTGAATGGAAGGATCGTCATCATAACTCCCCTGAAACTCTACCTATATATTCATATAAGAAAAGAATCATAGATATCTTATTCTTGGATTCAGGGATGGAAACAATCAAAGATATTATGAACACCCAATAGCAGATCAATATAATGAGAAAAGAACTGTGGAAGTCATTCAACATCCTACTCACACAATTCAGAATGGATCCCATGAGAGATTTATAAAATGCATAATCAAATCAAACAATGGTAGAATATGTGGAAAATAGGACAGACCCCAACATGAATTCCATTGAATTCATGAGCGAAGTTAATGTAGAATTTGTAGAGACAAGGTTAATACAACATGCCAAGTTAATTTCACTAACTTAAGATTCCTTGCAACGTGTGGAGAATAAATTAAAAACATAAATTATTATGCTCACTTGAAACAGTGAAACATATATTGAAAGGACACAGTGATACCGAGTGGATACTATACTCGAGGACTTCGAGATATGGAAAATATTCATATACAAGATGCCACTGCCAAGGCCCACTTGATTATTATATTGTAACCGAATTTTGCAATCGAATAATTTTTTGTAATTATTGTAATAGCCTAATAGGGAAAGAGAATTGAAGCTTCGTCTCATTCCTATGAAATTTGACAGTTAGAGAAATATGTAAAGCTTCTCTTCGTACTCTATAAAAGAGATGAATGTAAAGGATAGATAACTTTTGTTCTTTTTCAATTCGGATGGTATTACTACTTTCGTTTGAATAAAGAGAAAGAGGCATTTTGGAGACATGTGATTCTGGTGAATGTGTTTGAGATTTTTCTTAATGCTTTACTGATTATCTATGTTCTATGAGTTTAATTGTGTGACCTATTTCTACAGTTTTCTCTCGGACGTAGATTATCACTTGTTTCCTTTATTAAATACATTTATAGTGTTATTAATCCTAAGTGAAATTTGTTGTTAACATGTTCAATTTCATTAGAACTTTAATCATCATATGAATGTATGAATTATTTTTTATTCAAAAGATATCATTCTTGATTGTGTTTAATCCCCGTTAGTTGGCTCCTGATTAGGATAGGTTTAATTTAGTGTAGAACTCTATGTTAGTTTAGTTTTAGCTAGCATCATATTAGTTTACTTTTATATTTTAATTCATCTAAGAACCTTTGGTTCTCATATTCATATTTAGATAGTTAATTTATATTGGCAACCAGGACAACATTCAGGTTGCAAATGATATCCCAAATGAGAGTAGGTCTAACTGGGACCCGCCATCGCGTGTTCTCCCTCATATGCTTGATAGGTCATTCAGACCTATCAACAAAAATGGCACTAGAAGGAGTGCCATAGAACTAAATGGCTGCAAATAAAAACACAAACTCCTCCCATTCTATTCCGCAAGTAAATACTTCCTTGTCTAGTGAATCCCATCAATTTAATTATGACCATGTTTTGCTTCCCTCTTCATATGTTGTGAACACACTAGCTCATATCGGTGTTCAGTGTGCTCCCACTCATTATAAATCTACATTTTCTTCACCACAACCCCGCATATTAACCCTCCCACAAATTGATACCATTCTTAGGCAGTCCCAAGAGCATGTAGAGCATGTCCTAACTAGACAATGGAGTAGACATACAGGTCATCCTCCCATTAACTATTTTCTACTTCAAGTTCAAGAGAATCCACATAGCGAAGATCCATTCTTTATAGACCCTTTATCATATCAAGAAAATCCTATTGTCGGAACCCTAGAATATCACCTACCCCAAGACACATCAAATTTTTCCGAGACTTATGATTTCAAAATTGAATGTTTCTCGCTTGCTGATGGTGTCGATGGTAGACCTCCCTATCCTATCGAATATCCACCTTATACACCAATAAATGAGTCAGAAGAGGACTTTGATGAGGAAGAAGAAAATGAGAATGAACAAAAAACAACCCATTACAACTTGTCTTGTATCACCCTCCAAATATGGTCGAAGCTAATGCAAATCCAAATCCCCTACCTTATCAGCCTTGGTTTGTTCCTGATGTAGTCATTTTACCTAGGATACTTCATGACATGCCTAAACACCTTGAGAAATTCTTTCCAAATTTTGATTCTGACCGAAAGGCTTCTATTGAAGACCATGTAAAGAAATTCTTGTTGTCTGCAAGACTAGAAAATATTTGGTATGAAGACGTTGTTTGTCGGTTTTTCCCCCTTAAATTTGAGAATAAAGATTTGACATGGTTATTCTCTTTGGAGTAAGCCTCCATTACTAGTTGGATAACTTTTGAGACCATTTTTCTTAGGAAATTTGGGGGAAAGAATGCCAACAACTTTAGTCATGGAACAATCAAGAATTAAAATGGATTATAAGGATTTGGTCAATGACTACAATAAATGTTTCCTTACTCTATTGAAGTGAATCTCACAAGCCTCTAAACTTGCTAAATATGTTTCCATTGAATTATATACCTCTGGTTTACCCATGTCCATGGTGATGTTTGTTAAGAATGTTGAGAAAGCCACCCTCAAAGAAGATTTTCAAGAATCTCTTAAAGTTGAAAAGAACATGTCGAGTTTAAAAGGGAATCCCAGGGAAAAACCATCCAAAGACAAGGTTAAAAAAAAAGAAATTGTGTCCAAAACTTCAGAAGAGAAGAAGGATTTTGATTCCATGGATATGGAATCTCTAAAGAAAATTATAAAAAAACTCTCCAATGAACTGATAAATTTGAAGAAAACTGGTGGAGAAGGATCTTCAAACTCAAAGAATATTTTTAGATTTCCTCCCAAGAAAGATAAGAGTACTCCCATAACCAATAAAACCAATCCTTCCTAGGTAGATGGGACTAATATGAAATATATTTTTCAATCCTTACATACTTGGGCTATAGAAAACATGACTGAGTTCAAGGATGAAGGAGAGGAAAATCATGGACAACAATAACACTACTTGGAATCTCAAGGAATAGAAGAGCCACAAGTTATTTCATTTTGGGATATCACTTATGGTGGAGAAGAAGAAGAAATAGAGGAAATACACCCCTCCCAAAATGATATAACTGCTAGAAGTTCGAGCAAGAGCACTTCATCTAATACCCTAAACACTCCCAATCCTCCTACAACTACCACTTCCAATACCAAGCAAACCTCATCTCCTTCCAACCTGACTATTCCCAAATTTCTAAAATGACACCATCCAACCATAAAGATAATGATCAAACACCTAAGCCAAGCGATCCTTCCTTTTCCCCCAACAAAATTGGAATATCATTTCTTGGAATATTTGAAGAAAACTAAAGACAATATTTCCCTGTTTGAACTCATGAATTACCTCATATTTAGGAAAATGTATTAAAACCTTACAAGGAAAGACTTTCAATGGCACTAAAGAAGTTAATGTAGGGACAAAGAAGGGAACAACCAAAACTATACTATCCAACAACACCACTCAATCCAAGAGTCAACTGGCCACAAATGCATCCTTAACTGGACAAAGGTCAAGGTCTACTACCCCTTTTTTCCTAATTACTTTCAAAATCTTTAATATGAATGTTCATAATTGCATGGTAGACTCAGGAGCTTCCTCTAATGTGATGCCTCTTAAAGTATGTGAGAAGCTTAATATCAAGCCTGAAGCATATGATATCCAAATTATTCAGTTAGATAGAACTCGAGTCAAAGTAATTGGGGAATTAAATAATTCTTTAATTAGAATGTCTGTTAATCCTAAAATTCATCAGACTATTGTGGAAGAGATTGGTCTACTATGTTGAATGGATATTTTGCTACTGATTGGTCACATTTATGGCTTCCTTTCAATGGTAAACTTAATCATATCATAATTGATAGAAAAATATATATGAAGCATGTGGTCACTGATTTAAATGACCCAAATGAACATGTGATGTTTAATAATTCAATTTTAAGAAATTATTTATATGACACATTTTTTGGGAATTACACATCTGAAATATCACCTTTTGCGGAATTAGACACACAATATGAAATCCTTCATTGCACTCATATTTTTGAGCCTAAATGTGATATAGTAAATAAGACTAACATTATTTCTAGTGTACAGTCTAAAATAATCTCCAAGGATAGATTAGAGTTACTCACTAACTTCATTAACCCCAACAATTAAAAAAAAATGAAAATTTGAAATCTTTTATTGAACCAAAAAAAGGGAATCCTAATATGTGGATGCTATTTTTTGATGGTTCAAAGTCTCTAGAAGGTGCAGGGGCTGGCTACATACTCAAATATCCAGGGGGGGAGAAAACATTAATTGCATGCAGACTTGAGTTCCAATGCACAAGCAATACTGTCGAATATTTGGTGATTTAGAATTGTTATAAGGAAGGTAAGGAATACCATTCATTGTCTTTCAAGTCATCTTAAACATTATCAGCAAGACGTATGGGAACTAATTCAATTTTTCGATGCATTAAATATCAGTCATATTCCCCGTTCATTGAATTGTGATGCTAACTTGCTTGCTAATGTTGCATCTAGATTGATACCATTAGAAGGATTAATGCCTAATACTTTTTCTATTGAAATTTTGTACAGGCCCTCAATTCCTAATAACATAACCAACTGGAGATTCTTCAATGATGATCAACAAATTATTAACTTTCTACACCTTGAAGGCACTTTCAAAGACTCTATTATAGATTAAGGTCAATATGATCAAATAATGAAAATTGATGCCACCGATCAAGCTCAACAAAGAAATAAACCTAGTCCAACTAACAACATCCCTAGAGAAAATTTTTGATCTCCAAAATAAGTTCAATAGGGAAACAAACTGCAAAACCAACAACTCATCATTGCAATTTGAAGTAGTGAATACAAGAACAAATACCACACCTCAAAATATCAATCTGGGAAAGAAATGTTCTCTTGATGAAAGAAAATATTTCATCAAGTTGTTCAGGGAATACAATGATATATTTTCCTGGACATATGAAGACCTCAAAACTTATGACACCGAGATCATGCAACACATTATTTCAGTGAAGCCTCAAGAAAAACCTTTTCAACAAAACCTAAGAAAGATGCACCCTAGTCTTGAGGCACAAGTGAAAGATGAGTTGAACAAGTTTTTAGATGATAAGATTATATTCCCATTTAGACATACTCGGTGGGTTTCTAACCTTGTACCAATAAGGAAGAAGAATGGGGACATAAAGCTTTGCATTGATTTCAGGGATTCAAACAGAGCCTTTGAGAAAGACAACTATCCAGTGCCTCCTATTGAGAAAATCCTGCAATGTGTATCTAGTTAATAAATTCTCTCTTTACTCGATGGATTCTCTATTTATAACCAAGTTCTGGTTGCCCATGATGACCAATTGAAAACTCCTTTTTGAACTAAATGGGGAACCTATGCCTATAGGAAAATTCCATTCGGTCTGATCAACGTTGGATCAACCTTCCAAAGAGTAATGGACATCGCTTTCAGAGGCCTAATTGAAAATTATATTGTGGTGTATTTGGATGATTTTACTATCCTATACCAATATAAAAAATACCATATAACCCATTTGAGAAGAGTATTCAAAGGCGCTAGAGGTATGGTATATCCGTTAATCCAAAAAAATATGTTTTTGTAGTTGATGAAGGCATACTTTTAGGGTTCATCATTTCCAAACATGGTAAGAAAATCAAACCTAATAGGACTAACGATGTTTCTAAAATTCCTCCCCATAAAAAAGAAAACCTATGCAGTCCTTCTTAGGGAAGATAAATTTTGTAAGAAGATTCGTCCCTAGATTTGCTGAAACTGTGAAACCTCTTCAAGGCATGATTAAAAATAATGCAGAATTCAAATGGGGACCTAAAGAAAAGGAGTCTTTTGACAAAATCAAAGAATAAATAGTACAAGACCTTTCATTACTGAGCCTAGACTTTAGTGGAGGAGTTATCCTCCACACATTTTCTTCAGATATTGCTTTTGCAACTTTCCTAACACAAAATAACCAAGAAGGAGATGAATTTCATGTTGCTTTCATGAGTTCGAGTTTAAAAAGATAAGAATTTAGTTATATAGAAGTGGAAAAATAAACGTATAATATATTTAAGGTTGTAAAACATTTCATGCCTTACTTGATTAAATCAAAGACTAAGGTAATTGTCCATTTTCTCGTCGTGACAAATATCTTAGTGCAAAAGGATCTGGGATATAAAAGTTCCAATTGGATAACAACCTTACAAGAGTATGACCTGGATATCAAACCTGCTAAAATTATTAAAGGGTAGGGCTTATGTAAGCTAGTTATTGAATTGGTAAGCAATGAAGCATAGGAATATGCATTGTATCAAGATCAAGGCCTTTTCGAAAGAGATTGTTTCTACATGCCTATTAATTATGACCAATGGTACTATGAAATGAAATACTACATAACCCATGGGTTAGCTTCACATTATATGGAACCAAATAATAAGAGAGCCCTCAGGGTCAAATCAACCCAATATCAACTCATTCAAAGAATATTATGTAGACAAAATTATGATGGTGTTTTCCTGATATGCCTTGAAAAGAAAGATGTAGACAAGGTCTTATATGAAATTCACTATGGCCCAACTGGTGCACATTTCAAAGGTGACACTACTACTCACAAGGTCTTCATAGTTGGTTATTACTAGCCTACTATGTTTAAGGACTCTAATACATATGTAAGTAAGTTTTAAGAATGTCAACGGTCAGCTGGAAAGGAAAAGAAAGTTGCATTTCCCTTACAACCTATTATCATAGAATGCCCTTTTCAAAAATGGGTTTTAGACGTGATTGGGTAAATAAATCCCAACTCTTATAAGCTACAAAAATATATCCTCACTGCTACTAATTATTTCACCATATGGAGAGAACCAATCCCCTTGAAGAAAGTCAACGAAAATTAGGTGATATATTTCCTTGAATCTTATATTATCACTAGGTTTGCACTAGGTTTGGAGTCCCCTGTTAATATTATGGTAGCTGCGGGAGGTATTTACCTCCACGTGTAA
>CBVK0100915736.1:0-10117 GCA_900067695.1 Picea abies | reverse complement strand
CATGCAATGTTCAGAGTTCTATAGTCACTATGCATCTTAGTTATATAAAGCAATGTAATCCCTAGGTTTTTATAATAAAAGAGAGAGACTAACATGTCTTTAAGAGGTTCGCTCGCAGTCCAGGTAGTTGGATGTTTTTCAAAAGACGAAAAGTTTAAAGTTCAAGGAATCAGACGACATCGCCACCAACAAGAGTAACTTGAGCATTATTCAGTATCAAATCCCTCAATTTAAGGAGAGGAGCTATGTTTTTTGGACTAGTAAGTAAAAAGGAGTTATTTCATTTTTAGGATATATGATATTAGGTCAAAAGTGAATACTCCATGTTGGTTTATAAGACACTTACAAGACGCACATGGACGCATGCACAGAAACATCCACTAAAAGAGAGCAAGAAAAATGATTTAAAGGTGTTCTTGTACATTCAAGCATAAGCCAGACAATTTTCCAGATAAGCGAATGGACATTTCGGATACCTTAGAGTCGGATAAACACTCAAGCATCTTCTGCTTCGCCAAGTTTTTGATAAAACCATTGAGATAAGGAATAGGTGCAGATTCAGTGACTCCATGAAGATGAAAAACATCTACGAATGGATATTTATCTCAAAACCTGCATTTGCAAGACTAAATGCCAGCTCCTGTTGCACATGCAGCAGATCACTTAATTGCCTGTATCTTCATAAAAATTACTGGCTCTTATCCTGGAATTCAAACCCCTCATTGTGCGGCCCCTCATTCCGCACATGAAAAAATATGCAGGATTATATATATTTTTAATTGAAACAATGATATTGCATGTTGATCTCCATCATTTATATCAAATATATATATATATATATATATATATATATATATATATATATATATTGGGGAAATTAACAACAAGTCTGCTACACAAGACTACAAGTCTGACACACAAGAGTAGTTAAGAATTATAGCGCCATATGTTCAGTTGCAGGCTTGCAGCTGTGTTTTGAAGACCCTCAATGCTTTCAGTTTGGCCAAAGAAAGAGTCATATTCTATTCATCCCTTCGCCCTAAACAAATTAAGAAACCTTTCATCCATATTTTATCAGGTTGTCTATACCATTTAAACAGCAGGAAAATGCAAAAATGCTAAAAGAAAAAAAAAAAATCGCTCGTTCCACTAACCTCCGTTGAGCCATACAACCAAAGGCTTCAAATTTGAGTCTGTTTCAGCTTCTACAAAATAATAGAACAGAGGCTGTCCGCTCTTTTCATCCACTGTGACATACCAAACATATTGCTAACATCCATTTCTCGATATTATTCTAAGAATGGGACCGGGGAGAAGAACCCTATTCCAGAAAAGTAGAACAATCAATCTGTTCGACAACTCCACCACATCCACCATCGCATTTTAAGACTCGAGATTACTAAAAGAACAATGTACCCCTGAAATCTATCAGTTGTTGCTACCGACTGCACCGATCATTCTCATTATGGACAATATAACAACAATGATTGCAGCCTTATCATTAAGGCAGTCTACCATAATAATATAAATTCTGAAAATTAAGATTTCCTAAAAGAAATTTCTTGTTTCAGCTTGATCTCGGGAGATTTTCAAAAATCAAAGATTTCAATATTCAAAATTCTTTGGGAACCGTGCATAACACATAATGCAACTCCCTCAAAACTTAATGTCCCTGCTATGTGCTATGGTAGGGACATAATAAGTTTCAACTGATGTAATAATAACTATTTTTAAATAGGAATGTTTTGGTGGTTGGAATGTGTAGAAAAAGAGTACAATATTTACCAACAAAGATATAATGGTAGGGACATAATAAGTTTCAGCTGGTGTAATAATAACTATTTTCAAATAGGAATGTTTTGGTTGTTAGGAATGTGTAGAAAAAGAGTACAATATTTACCTACAAAGATATAATGGTAGGGACATAATAAGTTTCAGCTGGTGTAATAATAACTATTTTCAAATAGGAATGCTTTGGTTGTTAGGAATGTGTAGAAAAAGAGTACAATATTTACCGACAAAAATATAATTTGTAGATCATATGTGCTTTGATGGATAGGAATGTGTAGAAAAAGTGTACTAAATATCTAGTAAAAATATATAATTGGTACGTCAGAGGATCAACATCGATGTGGAATCTATGTAGCGTGGAACGACTAATGTTTTTAGAAATTTTATTTAATTATGAATTGATATTTGAATGTAATTTTGGATTTATAGGAATTCTAGTTTTTTTTTAACTTAATTCACCGAGTTGAAAGGAAAAAACCGCGAGTATTAATTTTATTTAAACATGAAGTCAGCAAACGTATCTATTTCCAAATCCTGGTGATATGGAAAGTCAAAAACCTTTATGCACACAAGATATTTTATACACAAAACATTGGGAAAATGATAGAAATTAATATACAAAGGAAGAAAAGTACATTGATTAATGTATTGTAAGAGATATTGCTTCAATAGTAGAGTTGGTTTGGTTTGTTGGAGGTTATTGAAATATTCTTTCAACAACAATTCTTAAAAATAAAAGAAGTTAGATATAAGAACTATCTTGTTAATGTATTTAGATTTAGCATTAAGTAGTGAAAAATAGTGTGAAGTTTTGTGTGTAAGTGTGTGTCATGTGTTTTCAAAAATTTAATTTGGTGGTTCAGTCCTTATTTTCTCACGCTGTGATCATGTTTATTCTGCAATTATTAAACTCTCTCTACCTAGGTTAGTATAGAAGAGTGGTTTTTCATATGTAGAAAGTTACAGAGATATGTGTGGGATAAATCTGTTGCCCAAATAGAGGACTGAAGAGGGTTGAAGGCACTGTTTGACAACCATACCAGACGCTACCAAGCGGATCTGTCGTCGATCTGAGGAAGACATTGTGTGACAACCATACAAAATGCTACCAAGGGGATCTGTCGTTGATCTGAGGAGGAGCCACAGTTACAGTTGACACGGAATTGTCTAGTTGCTTGAGTGTTAGAAGGTCCATCGAGAGACATCTAGGACATCATAAATTTCATCTTCGGCTTCTGTAGAATTGCAATCTTGTTCCAGTAACGTTCAAAGCTTGGATCGAGATCTGCAGATGTTGTTGAACCTGACCATTGATTTCGTAAATGCAAAATGACTGATTTCATTGCAGCGCGCCACATGTACAAATATGTGGTGAAAGTGTGTTATGTTTTGTATATTTATTATTTTGTGATTGTGAATGTGTAAAATGTCATTTGTATGATTAACTTTTGGATATGTTCAGTATCTAGAGTACTTTTCTAGATAAATGTTGGATTCAACTAGCTATGTGTTCGACAGATGGAAGTATCTTCATAGAATGGTCCAGTTACTTGGTTGCTAGTCTAGCAAACTCAACGAGTTATGTACTTTGTCAGAGTAAAGTATCTCAACATTGTTAATCATTACAATTTCGTCAATGATGGTCAGAAGCTTTGTTATCTTAAATGAGTTGAAAGAAAAGCTCGAAGTTGTGGAGAAGAAAGTTTAGGAGTGTTAATGAAGACCATATCAAAACAAACATCTATATTGAAATTTGAGTATTGTAATTATGATTTGATATTTATAACGTAAGCAATATGAAATGATGTTAGAGATATTACTTACAATATTGAAGTTGGTTTAGTTTGTTGGAGGTTATTGAGATATTTTATCAACAACAATCCTTAAAATTAGAAAAAGTTAGACCTAAGAACTATCTTGTTAATATATTTATATTGAGCATTAAGTAGTGAAAAGTGGTGTGAAGTTTTGTGTGTAACTGTGTGTCATGTCTCCTCAAAAATTTAATTTGTATACATTTCAACGTAAAGGAAAATGCTTGAGATGGATCCCCAATGTATAGTGCCTTATTCGTCAAAATTTTAGCATTTGTTTCAACGCGTATAAACGTTACTACGAGGTTTCAATGTGGTTTGTGTTCGGTTTTGGTAAAGTTAAAATGATATGTAGAACTGAGTCCCATTAAAGGACTGTTATGAAATAGAAGAATCCATGTAGTATTAACTCGACCGAAGACGAAGTTTGATGATTAATAGTATTGATGGTAGCGGAGGCATCAAACGCTTCGGAAAGTTGTTATCTAGTTTAATCTATTTGGGTACTGTTCAACTGCTCTGCTCTCCCCCTTTTCCACTGCCCTGCACGTCTACCACGCTTGTATTTTGATATTTATGTAACTCAATCCCTAACTTCAACAACTTAAGCATTTTTAAATCACTTTAGCATTTTCTAACAACTCTGACAACTTAATTCTGATAACTTTAACTTATAATAATTTTTTGAGGTTGGTTAAACATTTTATATTTTGAGTTTTTTTTCGATGTAAATTTGGATAAAATCGTTATTTTTTGTTGTTTAAATTGTATTTTTTTAATGCATAAATGGATAGAGTGTGATGAAAAACCCCTACTCCACTAGAATTATACAAACTTAGCCACTCAAATCTGTAGATCCAATCATTCATCACCAGATTACAAACAAAATCAAATGGAAAAATGGCCAAAAAACCTGAAAAAGATAAAAAGTTTAGATTGCTGCCAAAAAAACCACTTAACTACTTTTGCATTTTATAATAATAATAATCTATTTTTAAGGTGACCACCAAGTCAGCACACCAAATTGAACCTGTGACCTCTTAAGAGAAAATACATATTCTTAACCATTAAACCCACTCAGACTGTATCACTTAACTTTAAGGTAAAACTTTAACAACTTTGACACTTTGAAGTAGAACCACTTAACTACTTTAGCATTTTCTAACGACTCTGACAACTTTGACATAGACTAATCACTAAAGTTGGTTGAATTGGTCATTTACTTATATATAAATACTTGATCTGTGTACTTCTGTAATCCATGTCTTTTTTTTCTTTCCTCTTCTCTTAATCAGTCAGGACTGGTACATGCTTTGTGGTGTTTGAAGATGAAGTCGAAACAGTGCAGTATAAAACTAACAGGATTGGTGGTTATTCTGATATTGGATATACCTGGTGGGTAGCTGAATCTATATCTGAAATGGAGGCGTTTAATCAATATGTGTCTGCACACCCATACACCCATACACATGTGTCTGGAGGTTATAGCAGTCAGCAAGGTCAGGCATACGACCATCCAAACAAACCTCGCTGCAAATTATGGGTGTGCAGAAACATGTTCATTAAACTCCTCCATTCCAGATAGATTCAGTTGCCCGCTAACTATATCCAATACCAGAACAACCATCAAACCTGTTGCTCTATACTGCACTGTTTCGACTTCATGGAGACACTCTTATAGCAGAAGGGTACAACAAAGCCAATATAACGCTACAAGCACGCACTGGTATTAATGCATTTTAATCTTGGTAGAGGTTATAGCAGTAACACACACCAGTTTAGTGTGTATGTATCTCTGGATTGGGCTGTTAATGTTAAAAAGTATATCTAACAGTTATTTTAAGGGAGGAAGTGCTTATACTTGCTTTTACAGAGTTTCAGGCACCGAGTGCGCCCATTCTGAACAGGGTGGGTAGATTGGACTTGAATTTATAACCCAGTAGCCCATTCATCCACGTCGAATTACGCATATAGATTCACCATCACGGGTCAAGAAGGGATTCTTTGGTGGCATGCGCACAATTCATGGGTCGGATCTACTATGGACGGAGCGTTAATCATCTATCCAAAGTTGTGAATTGCTTATCTCTTTGCCACGACCCACGGTTAGATTCTCATTCGCATGCTTTTAGGTCTCCTGCCACGATTCTTCCTTTTTTCTTTTTATGTTTCTCCATTAGCAATATTCAATTGTGCTTGAATTCAATTTTAAGCCCTGTTGGGACCGAAATATCTGACCTGCTTCCATTCACAGGGGAATGGTGGAATAGGAATCTCATCGATGTTGTGAATCAAAGAACCAGAACACAAGCAGCCCTTAACGTTTCAGATGCCCTTATTATCCTCTGTATACCAAGCCTTTTCAGAGGAGTCTTGCTTTCATTCTTATCAGGTCAGTTGCGGGGTAAACAGGCATTGAGTTTCTCAAGTTTTCGTAGCATGTCTTTAATCAACATTCTACTGGTTTTATTCTGGTCATAGAGTGCTTTGTTATGGTGAGATGCTGGATATTCGTTAAGGTTTTTACGTGCCTTTCGTAAGGTTTTGGGGCATCCAATTGCAGATTCAGGACATGCAACGGGCATGGAGCAAAATCAACACTTTCTTTTTCTCCATGCCCGTTTGATGTACGAATCTGAAATCGAGAGATGCTCAGGCAGAATTTGTCCAAATTTGTAGGGGACAAAAGATTTAAGGTGCTTCGCATAACTCTCAGCGCAGTTGCCGCTGTGGTTGGATAAGTTGCAGCCATGGGATTTTGGAAGAGGATGTTTTTGAACCAGGAGTCCTGAAATTGGTAATTCATTCAGTGTGCCCCTTATTAGCTTGTGTCTTTTGATCTGTCCATATATTTCTTTAGGCTAAATATATGTCTTATAATTGGTTTAGCAAAATATATGCCTTGTAATTGCTTTTGCAAGTGAGAAAGAGAAATTAGGTTCTCACCGATTGCAGTGAACCTAGAATTCAGTTTTAAGTAAAATATTCATAGAAATGTCACGTTCAATTTTAGAGAAGAAACTATGCTTTGCGAGCAGATTTTGGTTCGGCAATTTCTGGCGAGGATGTTTGGGATGGGCCTTTAAAGCGAGATCGACATTGCCTTCGTAGTAGCGCCCAGTCTTAACAAAGAAAATTGTCTATTTATGAGCCAAGGTTAAAATCGTTACGCTCAATTTTAGAGATTAAACTCTGCTTCACGTGGAGGTTTTGGTTCGGTAATTTCTGGCGAGGAGGTTTTGGTTCGGCCTTTAAAGCGAAACTAACAATACTAGTCGTAGCACGCGGTCTTAACGGAGACAATTGGCAGCCGACGTTAAATATATGCTTTTATCACATGACAATAATATCTGCGAGTAGGTACAACACAATACGTTTTTTAAGGCAAAAGGTGTATGCAACTGATTAACACACAGATTATTCATTAACCTAATTTGTTTGAGATATTAGGTCAAGGAAAACATAGATGCTAGTCTATCACACACTTCAAGGAAGAGTGTTAGGAGCTTATTTATAGAGCCTATCTTTATCTTTCTAGAGTGTTCTAGAGTGTTGTTATCAGTAGAATTTGTTGTTTTAAATATTAAATCAGTTAGCTTCTACAAGAGTTTGAGAAGTCTCAGAGCACAAGCTTTTTGTTTTGTAAGTTTCAGAAGTTGTTGGAGCCATTTTTTGTATTGTGTATTAAGGCGCAAGGCCCAAGAAGTTATGAGCTTTTGTTGTGTTTGTGAACTTATGTGTTAAAGAGTAGCACTTTATCAAGAAATTATTTTGTTCACTGTTATTATCAGAACGCGCAGTACACTGAATAGTCTGAGAGCGCATAGTACACTGAATAGTCTGTGCACTGCGCAGTAAGTGAGAGTTCAACTACAAAGAATAGTCTGTGCACTGCGCAGTAAGTGAGAGTTCAACTACAAAGAATTTCATTGCACGGTCGTTGCAACTATGCTGCACAGAGTTTGTCTGTGCACTGTAGATCTGAGATTTGGTATCAGAGAAGCAACTCTGTCGTAAGGTGAAATCATGGCTTCTACTTCAAATCTGCAACCTCCCACTTATACAAGAAAAAATTATGAGTTATGGTCCTTGACCATGAAGGCATTATTTTGAACTCAAGATGTATGGGAGATAGTAAAAAATTGCTATGTGGAACCAACAGATCAGGAAACATACAATGCCCTCACACAAGTTGAGAAGGATGCTTTGAAAGATCAAGGGAAGAAAGATGGAAAGACGATGTTTTACATACATCAAGCCATGCATGAAAGAATACTCCAAAGAGTTGCATCCACAAAGAAAGCCAAGCATACATCAAGCCATGCATGAGAGCATACTTCCAAGAGTTCCATCAACAAAGAAAGCCAAGGAAGCATGGGACATATTACAAACCTCTTATCAAGGTATGGGCAAAGTCAAGACTTCAAAACTACAAATTCTTAGAAGAGATTTTGAAACTCTGTCAATGAAAGACTAAGATTCAGTATATTCATTTTAGACCCATGTTATTAGCATCATAAATCAGATTAAGTCCCATGGGGAAACCATAGAGGAAATAAAGGTTGTTGAGAAGGTACTTAGGATTCTTCCTCCTAAATTTGATACCCTTGTTGTGACATTAGAAGAGAACAAAGACCTGAGTCAGTTGAGTCTAGATGAGCTACAATCCTCCCTCATTAATCATTAACATATATTAAATAGGTCAAACATGTCATTAGAAAACGCATTTTCTGTGTACTCATCTATATGTCATGGAAGAGGAAGGGGGAGAGTTAACTCTAGAGGTAAAGGAAAAAGTGTTTCTAGAAGTGGATGGAGTAGCAGTCCTGGAAACACTCGTGGAAGGGGTAAAAATCCAAATAACAGTAAGCCAAGTAATCATAAATTTGATAAATCAAAGATTCAGTGCCATTACTATAAAAAGTATGGATATTACTCACATGAGTGTAGGAAGAGACAATAGAATCATAACAAGCAAGGAAAAGATCAGTGAAACAACGTAAATAGTCCCTCTGGTTCTATGTTTATGGCGTGTGCTGAAGCAATGCCTATAGTATCACCAGTTCAATGCAATGTTGCTCAAGAAAGTCCATGTGACATATGGTACTTAGATTCAGGCTGTAGTAATCACATGAGAGGAAATTTATAATTTTTTTCTAGTTTGGATAAGTCAATCCAAACTAAAGTTACACTTGGAACATATATCCAAGTCACTTTCTTAGGCAAAGGTAGTATAAACATTTTAACTAAATAGGTGGAGAACAACGTTATGCCTGATGTTTATTATGTTTCTGGTCTAAAACATAATTTGCCTGATGTTTATTATGCTTCTGGTCTAAAACATAATTTGATGAGCACGTGGTAGTTGTAACACAAAGGATAATGAATCTACATGGAAGATAATCACTATGTGATTATGGACGGATATCCAAGCAATCAACTTATTGCAAGAATTCAGATGACATGTAACAGAATGTTTTCATTAACATTGAAGCCATCCATGAAGAGAAAAACAACAAAAGTTGTCTATAACAAAAAATATTTGTAGTCTCACACTCCATTTATAGCAAAAACTGTGTAATTCCAAGGATGGAAAAACTAGTGTGCGCAGTACAAAGAGAGAAGAAGACAATGGCGCAGAGATGCAAGCAAAATTCCAATATGAAGTGCAGGATGAATACTGGCTATGGCATTTCAGATTGGTCATTTGAACTTTGGAGGTCTGAAGCTACTACACACAAAGGATATGGTAAAAGGTTTTCCATTAATTGAAAAACTAGAAAGAATATGTGAAGGATTCATTTTTGGGAATCAAATCAAAGAATCATTTACAATTGGCAAGTCATATAAAGCAAAAGATCCATTGGAAATTTTACATTCAGATATCTGTGGATCAATGCAAACACCATCTATAGGATGAAGTACATATTTTCTATTATTGACGACTTCTCAAGAAAAACATGGATTTATCTCCTAAATCATACATCTTAAGCATTGGGTTGTTTTCAACAATTCAAAAAACTTATGGAGAAGCAAAGTGGTTATTTCATTAAAGTGAATCTAAGAATTGATAGAGGAGGAGAATATGTTTCAAGACAATTTCAGAACTTTTGTAAAGTTCATGGAATCTACGAGAAATTCACTGTGTGGTATACACCACAACATAATGGTGTCGCGGAGAGGAAAAATCACACCATCATGGAAATGGTGTGTAGTATGTTGGCAACCAAACAATTTTCAAATGAGTATTGGGCTAAGGCAGTAGCAACTGCAGTATACATCATGAACAAATGTTCGACAAACGTGTTAAAAACAGAGTTCCTCAAGAAGCCTAGACAAGTATGAAGCATAATGTGGCACACTTCAAATTTTTTGGTTGTGTCACATACACACATGTCCCAGATGAATTGAGAAAGAAGCTAGATAAAAATGATAGAAATGTATATTTTTTGGGTTGATCCCAATTTATGTAGGAACACAATGAAATACATAAATACACATAAACGCAAAGA
>CBVK0100915704.1:3178-35032 GCA_900067695.1 Picea abies | reverse complement strand
GAAGAGGAGATTCCACCTGGCTCACCCATGGAGGCAGCACAACAAGCCCACAACCAACAAATGCATACACATCACGATGCAACAAATACCATTTCCCCAATGTCCATCGATAGCTATAGGCAGGAGCAGACAGTCTTCACTGACTCGGGGTACCTCACTCTCATTTTCGAGTTGAGGAGCTTGCTAGATGACTAGGTCTTTCGCCTCGCCTGAATTGACCAACGGCTTGACCTGCTCTTCGCGGCTCACTCCAGAACTCTTCCAAAGTAGCAATTCCCAATGTGCGTGCAGGCCTACGTGCTTCCAGCAGGGTGGTGAAAACACGAGGATGAGGACAAGCGAGCATGCTAAAAGGTTCAATGATGTTTGTGGTTAGAAATTGCTTTTTTTGTTCTGAGTTAGGCTTCGGTCCAGTTAGTTCTCAGTTTTCTTATTACCAGTACATGGCATACAATTTAAACTTCATGAGTGATAGTCCTGGTTTCCTTCGGGCAGGATGACACCCTGTTAATTTTGTTAGCTAGGAAACACATGGCAAGGGATGCCCAGCTGTCGCGACTTCAAGTCACTCCTTCGGGCAGGACGACACCCTGTTAATTTTGTTAGCTGGGAAACACATGGCAAGGGATGCCCAGCTGTCTCGGTTTCCTGTTTAGGCGGGACAACTGGCATCGTAAATAGTTCTTGTATTTTGCCTATGCTAATATAACAGGTCCCATCCTTTTTTTACTTAAAAAAAAATGGATAAACTCGTAGATAAAAAATATTATAATTAAAATGAATTTATATTATTGTTTTTGTTAATGATTTTTTAAAAATTTAAAAATAAAATTATATAGATTATTTTTTATTTATATAACATTATATTTTATATTTTAATGAATTTTTCATTTTAATTCAGTAAGATTATAGTTTTTTTTTAATATTTAATAAAAATATTATTATTATTATTTAAAAGATTGATTTGATGATTAATCGTTTTAATGTACTGTTTTAGATCTAGTTAACATTATTTTTGGATGGATTTAAAGTTCAATTAAAATTACTAAACCATATAAGCATTATATATCAATCAATTTATTTAAATATTTTGATGATGAGATTTGCAATTTTTGAATTGGTTTATTATATTTAAATTAAAATTAAAAAAGTGAGAATTTTTTTTATTTAATTAGATATATTTATATTTAAAATTATGTACATATTAAAAATAAAAAATCAAACATTTATAAAAAAAATTATAAATATTCAAACATATTTTGATTAATATAAAATTTTCAACTAAATATTATAAACAATCAATGTAAAATTGTGAAAAGATTAAAATTTAAAGCAAACAATTTTATACATTGTTATTAATGTTATTGTATTGTCGAAGATAATATATAGCAATGAGTTAGCATTGACTTTCATATTAGTTTTGTGTTGACTTTATATAGCAATGAGTTAGCATTGACTTTCATATTAGTTTTGTGTTGACTTGAAAAATTTATATAAATTTAAATGTTCAACATAACAATTAAAAAAAATTATTTAAAAAAAAAAAACAAAAAAAGTATTTTTTTAACTTTTCATTGGTCAATAACTTGATAGTGTTATTGCAACCTTCACTTATTTCGAAACCTTAAATTAATGAGAAAAGACAAAACCACAAAAAAACTAATATATTGTAATGCAATATAATGTAATATTGTATTACAATATATGTTAAAATATAATATTATATTGTTTTTTCAAATGAGGTAAAAATTTAAATTTTAAATGTCAACTTTTTTACAGTTATTAAAATTTCAATAATTTTACATTTCTTAATAATTTTTTAATTTCAATAATTTTACATTTATTAACATTTTTTTAATTTTTTAGTATAATTTTATAGAAATTTGTATGTAATAATTTTTAAACTTTTAAGTAATATTTTAAAATATAAGAAACATTGAGATGTTTTTACTTTTTTAATTATTATAAAGATCATGGGAAGTACAGATCTGCATTTTTTTCGAAGGACTAAAGAAATGTCTAAATATTATTTATATAAGCCGTGCAGACACTAACAAGTAAAGTTTTCCGATGAGTACATGTAGTGTGCCACCCTTGTTTATAAATTAAAGCAACAATCTTATACAATATTATTAATGTTATTGATAGAAAATTAATATAAAAATTGTCATAAATATTTAAATGTATTTTATTTAAAGATTAAAATTAAAATTTTAATAAATTTTGAACTTTTCAACAAAATACTTTTGCATAATAATCATCATAAAATAATTAATTTATTAAATATTTTAAAAATTTTAGACTAGATGTTTTTACAAAATTTAAAATTAAAAAAATTTAAATTTAAAAATTCTAATTTTTTTTTTAATTCTATAAAATATTTATTTATTAAAAATTAAAAATAATTTAATATATTTATAGATTTAAATTTCCAAAACATTTATTTAAACATCGTATTTTTATATTTTTAAATGATTAAAAAAATGATATTTTTAAATGAATAAAAAAGAAATGATATATTATCATAACAAAATATTGAAAACATATATAAAAAATATATAATTAGTAATGAATTTTCCAATGTAATTCTATATATCAGTATAGTATTAATCATGACTAAAGTTATTATGTATCTTTTAAAAAAATGAAATCTAATATTATTATATATTAAATATAATTAATTTAATATTAATAAAGTATTTAAATAATGAATAAAAAATTATGATAAAAAAGTAAATTTTAATAATACTATATTAGATATGACTAGTTTATTATTAAAATATAATTTAAATAAGAAAATCAAATATATTGATCAATTGGCAAGTGTAATGTAAATGGAAGGAAATATGTAAAGGAAGTTATAAAAATTATATATAAAAAAATATTATTTTTCTTAAATTTTTTATAGGGATTAGCATCCGTAAACAATGGCAATATCCACCCCACTAGTCCTGCACTCCGTCTGTCAATTTCTATATTGCGGAACTGGGAGCGTTGTTTGGAGGACATGAAACAATAGCAGTGCAATGTTGAGTTAGCCAGTCCGTAGGTGCGCTTGTCAATTTGTATATCGCAGAACCTAGAGTGCTATTTGTAGGGCACAGAACAATGGAGGCCCATTTTTGAGCCCGTCTGCCAGGCCGAGAACCCGCAATCCAAAATGTTGCTAGGTATGGAATGCGGAATTTTTACATGTTCTATAAAATATCATTTCCATATTTTATAGTCCCATAATACACAGGAAGAAAATAAGGGAAAAAGGACGGAGAAGTTCGCAGTGGAATTCTAGATAATACACGGGAAGAAGAGAAGGGAAAAAGAACCAAGTATCTCGCAGGAGAACATCTATTGTTTGCTTATTAATGAAAATGCTTGCGAATGCCTGCTGAGTTCTCACTAGTTACGCATAAAGTGCAGATCATGGAAGTATCTTTCGTACCACTGTGTCCACTTGCCACTAGTAAGAGCATTGTTGGTGTATATGAGGAAGGACGCGAAGTTGTTGGGGATGGAATGCAACAACAGATACTTTGAACGAAGTTAATGTATATAAGGAACCCGCGGTGGAATTGTAGATCACAAATGTTTTGAGTGCAAGATGTATATAGAGGAACAATAAGAAGCGTGTTTCGCAAGCGGCATCCCCGCAGCGACGGGCATAAAATTGGATAAGTATGAAAAGGAACAATGGTCAGTCGGATCCATCATGCGAGGATATAGATGGAGATGTTAAGGCATGAATTGCAGATCACGGAAGTATCTTTCATACCACTGTGTCCACTTGTCACTAGTAAGACCATTGTTGATGTATGTCAGGAAGGACGCGAAGTTGCTAGGGATGCAGATCAACAACATATACTTTGAACAAAGTTAATGTATACGAGGAACCCACGGTAGAATTGTAGATCATAGATGTTTTCAGTGCAAGGTGTATATAGCGGAACAATAAGTAGCTGGGCTCACAAGCATCGGCCCCGCAACGGTAGGTATAAAATTGGCTAAGTATGGAATGGAATAGCAATCGATCGGATCCCTCTTATGAGGATATAGATGGAGATGAAGACATGTCAGCCCGTCGTACATAGAAATATGACTAAGTATAAAACCAGAAAGCCATAATGAACAAGAAAAGTGAAATGGGAAAAGAGATAAGTATCTGAGAGTCGGGAAAACCTTTTTTTTCTGTTTATTAATGGTAATGTTTTCGAACCTCTGTTGGCTTCTCACTGGTAAAAGCATTAAGTGCACATCACTGAAGTTCTTTGCCTGCAACATTTATATGACAAAACAAGGGGCATAGGTGCTGGATATCGCGAACCCGGGGCCTGGTGTCCAGATAACTGGCTAAGTATTAGCCAAGACAAAGTTTTAATATCTATTTCAATAGAATTCATACTAGTATCTATCAATGGAGAAAGTTTTTGTATTTATCTGAATATTATTCATACTAATATATATTAATGGATTGTTTCTGTTTCAAATGCAAATGATCTCCCAATTTGCAATATTCTCTTCGGCTCACAAATTTCGTTGAAACCAAGAAAATTTTGACTGCAAGATGTATATAGTGCAACAAGAAACATGAATTTGCATTGTGGTCTCAACGACATAAATTCCTTATCATATATTCATCTTGTATTTGTTGCAATGACATCAGCAAACGACGGCTCTCCATAAACATCAATATTTAAATTAAATTAAAGGCAATCAAAATTTGTTGGTAATTAAAGCATAAATTGCAAACTACGGAAGTTCCTAGGCTACAAGATGTATATGAAGAAACACTGGACACATTTGTTTAATACCGCAAACCGAAACATAACTGCCTAAGCTTTGCCGAAGAGGAAGTTGTCTGTATTTTTTCCAATAGTACTGATATTAGTATATATGCACGGATATTATCAAATAGAACAAGCTGTAATTTATCCAACATACTTCATAGGAACATTGCGTCAACAGTTCAGTTGCCTTGTTGTAACTCATGAATTTATTCTATTTACAGAACCCAAAGAGTGGGAGCAGAACGGGTCCTCCAATTTCTTTCTTTAAATACAGAGTCGACGCCACATAAGTATGGCCTATGAAAAAGTATTTTTAAATGTAAAATGTAAAGAAAGAATAGATCATGTTTTATTTAGATTGAAGTAGTGAGAAGCAGAAACAAAAGCTTGTCCTTCATGTTTAACGACACGGGAGAAGAAGGTACCAAATACAATTAAAACAAATACCAGAAATTGGAAAATACTATTAAGAAATAAACCAAAATTATTCTATATTCAAATAAGATGTGTTACAAAATACAACTGAGGCTATTTGTGACAATGATTGTGATTTCGCCTGCCGCCGACCAATTAAATATATGTACATTGATAAAGCTTCTTCACACTTTTCTTAACGTTCAAACTCTTTATTCGTAAAAAACGAGTTGAGTATCAATTTTGGGTTTTGTACTTAATCGGTGCTGCGAAGTACATTTATCCCAGTTTTTTGAATACCTTGTTTCTTCCAGATATGGCCTGCTTGCAATGGTTGCTTATTTAACATTCCATTCTTTATCAAGTATTAATTTCCTTCTACCATCGGAAAGTTGGGGTTTAAGGTGTTTTCTTTGCAATGTTCTTGAGCATTCACATCCAAGACACATTAGAAATGCGATTCAGGCCGATTTCAAAGTGAATGGAGTCGTTTTATGTCACAACAGTTAAGGTAGGGGAAAAAAATTCAAGTATATAGTGACTGGTATTCTCCCTGTATTCGATCGTCTGTTTGGTTGAGAAGCCTGCCTAAGGATTTGTATGTGGAACTTCTTTGCTTTATTACAGTAAATTGGAAGAAACGTCCAACCCAGATGCAAAATGCAAATCTGTTGAGGTGCATAACTTCTTCGGGTAGTTGAGGTGTGGCAAGTGCATCAAATGTTGCATAATGCACCAGAATGCATCAAAATATATCTTTCCTCATAGTGGGAGAGGTATGGCGGCCCACAGAAAGGTATGGAATGTTCAGAGGTGACGCTTAATATGTGGACTCTGCAACTATATCCAGAGGAAACCGAACAAACTTTGACAAAGAACATGGCTTTCTATCAAGTCGACTACCAGAGCCACATGCAGGTCATCAAACTATGAAATATAAACTCTTGTAGTGATAATATGTCATTTTATCCACCCATACAGATTCTGTTACCAGCCTTCGAGGAAGACAAATACTTGTGTGATCTCTACAATTCAATACAGTGGCCAAATCTGTGTTGTTGGAAGAAGCTATATACTTAAACGAATAATTATCTTGCAAGTGACCTAAAAATCCATTACAATTCCTAGCAATAAAACAAAGAAGTTCAACAAACAAATTTCCAGGCAGCCTTTTCAACCAACCAAAGCATCGAACACGGGGAGAACACCAAACATGCTTGTTCTTTTTTTTTTTCATCCTCTCTGAGTTTCTCTTGTATAACAAAGTTTTTTTTAACTCAAATCTCACGTCACATAAAACCAGTCCCTCTTCTTTCATCTGCCCCTCGATCGCATCTCTAATTTGTCTTTCAGTTATTAATTCCAATCTTTTTGAATATGTACGTTGAATAGTGACTAGCAACACGTATTAAAATTCCCATATCCGAGCAGATTCTCAAATCTAACATTTAAAATATGCACAATATTAAAGAGGGACATGACATGAAGGCCTTTGTAGATCACACGTTCGTGAACTATGCTGAAGATTTTAAGAAAACTAAAATTGCACAAGCAAAAAAAATAAAATAAAAAGTATTTTCTCAAATTCAAAATGCAGGCAAAAAGAAATTACCAGATCCCATAATATCTGGTTGTCTATTCATTTTAATGACAGATGTCCTCGAGCTTTCCAGTTATTAAAGCCCATCATTTCGATATGAACAATATTAAAGAGGGACATGACGTGAAGGCCTCTCTGGGCAACACGTTTGTGAACTATGTTGAAGATTTTAAGAAAACTAAAACTGTAGAAACAAAAAAAAAAACACTATTTTCACAACTTCAAAATGCAGGCAAAAAGAAATTACCAGATCCCATAATATTCGCCTAGCTATTCATTTTAATGGGAAATGTCCTCGAGCTTTTCAGTTATTAAAGCCCATCTTTTCGAAATGCACAATATTAAAGAGGGACATGACGTCAAGCCCTCTATGGGCGACACGTCTGTGAACTATGTTGAAGCTTTTAAGAAAACTAAAACTGCAGAAGCAAAAAAAAAATAAAAAAATCGCAAAATGCTGGCAAAAAGGTGCTTTCATAGGTAAGGCACTTTAGTACTCAATGTTATTCAAATTCAATGACATTTTTATTATTTGAGTGAAGGGGAAAAAACATTTGACAACCTAGAAGGAAGGTCATATATGATGGACAACTCATTGGCATAAGCCATAGTGAGAATGTGAATTGAGTATCTAATAACCGCGGAACTACGTTGCGTTTGAGTCTTCAGCTTTCCCTTCTTGTTCAAAATAAAAAACAAGGAAGGGTTGAATATTAACCTGTCTATTTATTTTAATGGGAAATGTCCTCGAGCTTTCCAGTTATTAAAGCCCATCTTTTCGAACCTGTTTGGTCGATTCTGACTTTTGAAAGCATATTTAATGTGTATTGGGAAGCGTTGAATGTAGCAGGGATGGAGCCCTATGTAACAGACGCTACTACTAATTTTCAGTTTTTGTCGACGAGCGTATGTAGAACGTACGTAAAGAAAAGTAATTCGAGAATGCTATTTTTTTGCACATGAGCCCTTGAAATTCAAATAGTCCGCAAGTCCGATTGTTTATTTGTATATCGCGAAACTATCCATGCTATTTGTAGGACACAAAACAAAAATGGCCGAAGTTAGAGCTCGCCACCCCGAGAACCCGCAATCCAAAAAATGATTACTATTTTTTTTGTGTTTTTTTTGTCAACCAGGGTATGTAAAACGACGTATGTAAAGTAAACTATTTCGACAATTCTACTTTTTTTGGACACGACGGCCTTCAAATTCAAAGAGTCCGCAAGTCTGATGGTCAATTTGTATATCAGGGAACTCTCCGATTCTCAATTTCCAGCCGCCCACCCCGAGAACCTGCAATGCAAAAACTAGCTAAGTATGGGACGAGGGCTCCGTGCATGCTTTATATATCTACTTTACAAAATTACATATTTCTTATGTTTAATTTATGTTGTCCAGGAAACCTATAATTTGATAAATTTCAATGTCTTTTGTTCAGGAGCCCTTCCTTTAAAGAAAACTAATTCAAAAATGCTAATGTATACACCATAGTTCGATACCACCTATCCGCCAAGCCACGTCCATAAAACTGGCTAAGTATGCAACCGAATGACGGTCGGTCGGAATGATCGCGAAACTCTCTGTGCTATTTGCAGGGCACGGAAGAATAAAAGACCAATTTTCAGCCTGCCACCCCGAGAACCTACGATCATTAACCTATGGTGTTCAGGAAACCTATAACTTCATAAATTGCATTCTCTTCTGTACAGGAGGCTTTTTTTTAAAGAAAACTAATTCGGGAAACCTAATGTATAGACCACACATGACCTGTCATAGTATGCCATTGAACTACAGTTGCTTGGAATGACCACAAAAGCACGAGAAAGTAAAGTCAAATGCAGTTTACAACAGGAAAGTAAAAGGGAGATAAGAGTTATATCTCCCACACAGCAAAAGGCAATTTCATAACTATGAAACCGTAGTAACACAAAATCCATGGAAAAAGAATTAGCAGCTATGAAATATATTTTGACCTTGACAAACTCTGCTTCAAAGTGTAATAGATGCAATTGACATCGTCTACAATTCTTTACTCTGCTATTTTATCTCAATAAGCCCAATTTTCAGCCCGCCATCCCCAGAAGCCGCGATCATTAACCTATGATGTCTAGGAAACCTATAGTTTCATAAATTGCATTCTCTTCTGTCCAGGAGGCCTTCTTTTAAAGAAAACTAATTCGGCAAAGCTAATGTATACACCGAACATGACCTTTCATAGTTCAATAGAACCTATTCACGAAGTCGCATCCATAAAACTGGCTAAGTATGCAACCAAACGACGGTCGCTCGGAATGACCACAGAAACGCGACAAACTAGAGTCAAATGCAGTTTACAACATGAAAGTAAAAGGCAGAGAACATCTATATCTTCCACATAGCAAAAGGCATTCTCATAACTATGAAACCATAGTAACATAGAATCCATGGAAAACGCATAGACAGCTATGAAATATATTTTCAAGCCGACAAACTCTATTTCAATGCGTAACAAATGCAATTTACATTGCTTGCAATTCTTTAGTCTGTTATTTTATCTTAATAGTATTCTATGTAAACTGAAGTGCAAAAAAATGTAACCAGAGATACAACCGCGGATGCAGCATCCCAACGTTGCAAACCCTAGGCAAACAAGAAAAAGCACCAAATAAGAACCCAACCAAAAAGCACCAAAAGGCCCAAGTGCATGCGTAGGACAAGAACCCTGCAAAGTCGAATCAAGCAACAATAAACAACATATAGCAAATAAAGGAACAAACAACAACCACCCCCCCAGGAACAAGGCTCTTCCAATCGCGACTGCAGAAACCCAAACGTGCAAAATGCAACAACACGAACATGCAAGTAAGAACAACGAGAACATGCAAATAAGAAATTAGTGCCATGAAAAAAGCAAGCATGGACTAGTGAACCAGCAATGCCCCTGGAGCATGTAAATTTAAAAAATGGAAGAAAATGTCTTGTAACAAGCCTGCTAAGTGACCATTCAACACTACCAACCCTGTTAGGTAAACATTTAAGTTTGTCAGAAATGCATTGTAAACATTTTTAAAAAAAATTCAATGTGACAGGTCTCTGACGTATCCCAAATAAATTCATATATTTTTTGTAACAATAGTTCGAACACTAGAGAATCTATTGCAAAGCCAAACTTTGGATATGCCACCATATCAAACATTGCCATAAATTTACCTAGCATAAAATGCTAAACCAAACATTTGAATTAATGGTAGCATTAATCCACATTCGACGAATGCATAACAAAATTTATGATTCAAAAATGACCATATATTACCAAATACTTTGGAAATGCAAACATATTTTACATTGGGAATAGCGAAGGCGGCAATAAGACCTCCAATCCTTTGTCCAATCAGATCTTGACAAACATGATACTTTTTATTATATAAAAATCGATGTTTTCACTTCCCTTGTTCCAACAATAGACAATAGGCAAATATTTCTGGTCAACACAGAAGCTAATGTCAGGTCAACAATTTATCGATCACTATAGTCCCTCTATGCCTATGACAGGGACTAATAAACCCCCCTTGATCATAAAATTAAATCTTTCTCAAAAAAAATTGAAACTCTCATCAAATATTCAATAAAATTTTTGAAATAAATGTATTTTTTAAATTGATTAAATCTTTTGATAGTTTTATGTTATTATGTTTTTAATTTTATTAAAAAAAAATTCAATTTTATAATAACCATTAACCATCTTTAAAAATGAAAAAAAAAAAACCTTCAACCTCTTTCTTAAATTCTAGAATCAAATCTCTTACATTTTACTCATAAATCTAGATGTCCAACCTACTCTCTAAAATCACATATAGCATAAACTAATTATCATTCTTAAATTCTAGAATTAAATCTTTTACATTTTACTCATAAATCTAAATATCTAACCTACTCTGTAAAATCACTTCTATCATAACTAATTATCAAATTATCACATTAACTAATATAAACTAATTATCACGGTAACTAGAACTTGTGTGCCTAATGTCCATCCTAACATATCAAATAAATTGGATTAAACTATAGTTAAAAAAATAAATATTAAATAAATTGAATTCAAATAATAATTAGAAGAAATAAATATTAGTTTACCTGAACAAGTGCAAAATCTCCAAAATCGTTAATGATAGAATCTCTTACAACCTCATTAACTTGATCTCCCTCACTGTTACAGTTAATTAACTTGAGCTCCCTTACTGTTACAGTTAATTAACTTGAGCTCCCTTGCCGTTATAGTTAATTTGGAGACTTCGATGTGTGTCATTTTCTTGTTGAAATCCCATCAAATGGCACCAGCCCTTTGCTACGAGCATTCTTGAGAATGTCCATTTCAAAAAAATAAGATCTACTAATGCTAGTGGGCCTATAGATATATACATTAGTAGCACGTATTCTCCCCAATACCAAATCTACATTTGACAACCAAACATTCCACTGCTAAGTAGGTGTGGTGGGAAACACTTTATGACAACACTTCACTGTTATATTAAACATTTTTGCTCGATCCAAGTTTAGCTATGATTAAAGAAGAGTGACCATTAAATTCTTTTCGTAAAAGCACAAAGCGCAAATGGGTATGGCTCCATGTGGTATAAGTCGAGTATTGTGGCAGGTAATCGCCCTAATATTTGAGGCATTTAAACATGTCGTATTTAATATGCTTTTGATTATAGAACGCTTGCTTGGACATTATCCTTTTGACCATATTTCACCTTGGTGAGTGTCATAGATTTTCTAGTAAGTGGCCAACGTTTGTGGAAGGTTTGCAACTAGAGGTCCCTTGAGGGGTTAGTGTACCCTTCTCGATCATGCTCGCCACTTTCTACTCATTACACTCTCATCATATTTCCCTCTTCTAGGCCCTTTGACTTTAGTGACCCAAGAAGGGAATGTACCTCATTTCATCGGAAGAAGGGGTTGAAGGCCTAGGGGGGATGGTAGCTGGAAAAACATAAGAGCCTAAAAAATAAACCCTCTAGATGCTCGCCCAGTCAGGTCTTGAAAAAGATGAAATGCTTCTCTCAAAATAATTGAAGACCTGCATAATATCAAACACATAATAAATATCCCTCTTGGATGTAAGACTAACACAAGTGTGTTATAATGCTTTACATGGTTGCCCCTATGGCACTTTGTGGACCTCTTCTTTCAAGTGACACTATGTTACTACCCCCAAGCTAATATATTCACTTTTGGAAGTGCACATGTGTTTGGATCATTAATAAATGACAATAAATGGGCTTGGAAAAAGATTGCATTGAGGAAGAAGGTGCAACACACCCCCTACAAAAGCACCTGTAAATGAGATAACACGATCCCTTGTGTGTCATAAAAACTCATTGACCTATGAATTCTACCTCCCTATCCACCTCATCATCCACTACATGACCTTGAAGGGGCATCCTTGGGAGCATCCCCTGCTTGAGGGTTTTGGTCTACCCAATAGGACTTTTATGACACCCCTCCCATACCTAATGTCATCAATTCTATTAGGTCTTGGAGCATTTGTTTGATTTGATGAGGTAGTTTTGATGCACATGTTTAGGTGCCTTGTTTATTAGATGTGGTTTTCACTTGCCATGATATTTTGACTTGATGTCCTTGGAAAGCGTGCCTATTTATTTTTTAGGACCTCGTCTAGTGGACAATTTTGGAGGAACATTCTTAGCTTGGGCTTCGATGGGGCTTGAAGCCCACAGGTTGGATGCCAAGGTCCCACATGCCAGATCATGATGAATTTCATTTGGAGGCCTAGAACACACCTTGGAATACATGACCTAGCCCTCACATGCCAAATGCCTTAACTAGGAGGGTAAAAACATCACTTCTTGAGGTTTGACGTCACCCAAGGATAGGGTTTGTGGTGATGGAGTTGTTGTGCATTAACACTTGGCATGATTTTATCGAAGGAGACATGGATTGACCATGGCACATGAGGAGGAGGCTCTAGGAGCCATGATGACCTCCACTTTCTTTTCCAACGACTTGCTCCAAATGTCAAAACGTCCCCTAAAGGGGTGACGTCATCTTGATTTAGGGTTTCTAATGCGCAAAAGTGAAAATTAAATATTATTATTTGTGTAAAGGGGTAAGATAAGGGTTGTTGACCCCTTGTATTATGTTTTACCCTAATTAAGTGGAAAAACTATGTTTTAGACATTTTATATAAGTAGAGATCATGTGAATCTCAATTCATAACATAACTCTTCCATTGTGAGAAGTACTTGGCTGAAATTTGTGCCCTCCTTGGGAAACCTTCTCTTTCTAGTGCTCTTTTATCTTGGTTTGTTTATGTTATTGGTGGAAGAAGTAGTGTGTTACCCTTTTTGGAGGTTTGCTTTGGCATGTGTGGTGGATTTATCTTGGTAAGGAGAGGTTTATCTTGTCATTTGTTGAGCTAGGTAAGAATTTATCTTGTCGAGGCTTCATTGCTTAGTCACACGTTTGATTTGCTAGATTTCTTAGGGAGTATAAGAATTTGCAATCCCACCATTTATATATCATTTTTGTCTAGAAGTTATTTGTTGCACAAGGTTTTACTAGGAGAAGTAAAATGGTTTACACCCTCCTAGTATCTCCTATCTTAACATTTGATTGCCTTGGGGAGTAAGAGGGTTTACACCCCCAATGATATAGCTTTTTTTAGCTCTTTATTTACTTGACTCCATAACCCAATATCTAAAGGCACTAGTATAATTGCATTGGAAAAATAAAATATTGCATTGGTTAACGTGAAATTTTATGATTTGAAGGTTGTCTAAGTTGGATTCAATTCTTTGCTCTATAAGCTTGATTGAGCCACTAGGGCATCATATTTACTCAAGTAGTTCTTGATGATGTTATAAAACTTTATCTACAACCATTAAGGATTCAAAAACCCTAATCAAACTTCTCAAATAACTCTTAAATCAACCATTAAAAGTTGCCTAAAGTTTACCCACATACACTATTAGGCCTTGCACATTTTTGGTAGATTTTGGGGAAGTTTTAGTGGTTGATTTTCTTATTGTAATAAATTGATTTGTACAGCCATAAGGCTGAATAATAACTCTACAATATTGGTTTTGTAACAACCTTGTTTCATTGCTAACGTCTAATGCTATCTTACTTGAAGTGATCTACTTGTTTCTACTTTATCTCTTACTCTTTCAACTAGAATTTTAGCAACTTGTTTGCAACACTAATTATCTTTTACATTGTTGATATAAACTACTACTAACTGTTGCAATTAGGGACATCAAGCTTAACTTACTTGCCCATTATATATTTGAGCTTTTATCTTCATTTTCCTTGTGTCTCGGGAAGGTACAAATCAACATTAAAAAGGTCTACTATTTCTTGGAAACCTTGGATATCATCAAGACCTTATTCAATCTTTTCTCCACACATAACAACTTGACCTATAGGGGATTCCATTCATACATCACATTTTTCATCGCATTTCCCCTTAGGGTCACTAAGATTCCCCCCTTGAGGTGATTCTATCATCTCTAAAGTGATGGGAATACCTGCCTAAGGTGACAGTGGGTAGGTGTTCTCAAAGTTGTCGCCATTTGGTGGTTGGGTCAGGATTTGACAAACCTACAACTTGTGTGATAACAAGACCTATCCTGTTGGATTTATCTCTTCACCCTGATCATTGTGGTACCTATCATTTCTAAGCAGTTTTTTTTTGTGGACCTACCACCCTTCTCGACACCCTTATTTGACACCTATCCCATTGCATTCCTCTTTTCACCCTAATCATCATCATATATATCATTTCTCCGTATTTTTTCCATGGACCCACTCCCCCTCCTTGACAACCCTCATTCCCAAATGGCCACTACCCACAACCAAGAACTCCTTCACATGTAAGAAGAATCAAAATAGAAAAAGGAGAACATCCAGAGAGTGAATTTTGAAATTGCTTCCACCAATTCCAAATTAGCAACCTTTGAGGCCAAATTTACGGTTGAATTTGCAGAAGTTAAGGGTGAATTGGCCTCCCTCACCACCACTCTCAACCAATGGTTAAAACAGTCCCATGGTTCTCCCTCCCCTAAACAACCTTCACACAATGAAGGTGAGGACTCTTCCCATAATATGGCCTTTCATTCCAACGCCCTTCATCATGACCTCTTCCCAGAGTTGAGGTGAACAAATTTGATGGCTCAAATCCCACAGGCTGGGTCACTCAAATGGAACATTATTTCTCCTTACATGGAATTACTGATGAGTTGTCCAAACTTCGTTATGGTGTCCTCTATCTGGATCTCGAACACTGGCAATGGTGGAAATGGCGTAGAAATACGCACCAATGGTATGTTTCTTGGACATAGTTTGTTGTAGAGCTTTATGAATGCTTTGACACTAACAACCACTATCTAGGCCATTTTACCAAGTTGAAACAATCTGGCACACTGGAAGACTTTATATCTGCCTTTGAGCACTTGGATTTTCGAATGGAGGGCATGTGAGATGCCTTCTTCAAGGAATGCTTTATTAGTGGCCTCAAGGATGAAATCTGTGCCCAGGTCTTAATGGCTCACCCTCAAACTTGGTTGGAAGTTACTCAATGAGATAAGGAATCCCAACAAATTGTCTTCGCCTAGAACTGAAAACCCTCCTTCATTCCTCGCACTTGACCCACCAATCCTACCCTTCCTACCACTCCTCTAAAGATCTAGAAATTAATTCGGGCATAAACGACTGAATGCCAACTCAAGCGCATTTTTTATAATTATGATGAAAAATATTTTACGGGGCACAAGTGTAAGGAACATAAACTTTTAATGGTCATTTATGGGGATGTTGCTAATGAGGAGGCTGAATTTTCCCCAGTGGAAGACCTACCCCCAACTAATGCTCCTAGTCCACCCTTTGATCCACAAAAATTTCAACCATTGATTTCGTTGCATGCCCTTACTGGCTTCTCTGCTCCCCAAAGCCTCAAGCTCATTGGATACATTAAGCAGAAAAAGGTCACCATCCTCATTCACATTGGAATCACCCATAATTTTATTCATCGCCACATTGCCCATGAAATCAATTGTTATATCTGTGTTGTCACAATTTTCAAATCATGGTTGCCAATGGTGGTTCCATGGAATGTGGCGGGTGTTGTGAAAATGTGTGCCTACAAATTGGTCAGTACCAACTGAAATATCATATATTTGCTATCAACTTGGGTGGTTGTGACATTGTTTTCAATGCTAAATGGTTACGCACTTTGGGACCTGTCCTCATGGATTTTAAGGAATTAACTATGAAATTCCAACACGAGGGATAACAATATAGGCTCCAAGGCATCACAATAGGCTCCTCTGGAGATCATCAATTCCCATCGAATGGAAAATTTCCTCAAAAAAGGTCATTCAATAATTATTGCCCAACTCCATTCCATTCAAGCAATCGAGACAACCTCTGTGCATCCTGACCTCTAATATATCCTCTCCAAACACCAACTCATTTTTTCCACTCCCCATGGACTTCCCCCTTTCTGTGGTATTCATGATCATTCTATTCCTCTAGTACCAGGTATCGTTCCTCCCAATGTTCCCCCTTATCATCATCCCTTTACCCAAAAGAATGAAATTGAGAAAATTGTTCAAGAATTGCTTGAAGCATGTGTTATCTATCCTAACACCATCCCATATTCCTCTTTTGTGGTCATGGTACTGAATAAATAATTCACTTGGTGCATGTTCCCCGACTTTCACACCGTCAACAAACTCACCATCCAAGACAAATTTCCCACTCCTATCATTAATAACCTTTTTGATGAATTGAACGATGCTTAAATACTTTACTAAACTTGATCTCCATTCTTGCTACCACTAGATACGTATGAAAGAGGATGGAATTCCCAATAATTCCTTTAGAACTCGTGAGGGTCACTATGAGTTCTTGGTCATGCCCTTTGGCCTATGTAATGATTCCTCCACTTTCCAAAGTCTTATGAATCATGTCTTTCGTTCGTTCCTTCTTCATTTTGTCTTAGTTTTCTTTGATGATATTCTCATCTATAATAAACCTTGGGAAGCTTGTCTTGCCCATGTGGATCAAGTTCTCCATCTACTTTCTCAACACAAACTTTTATTCAAACAATCTAAATGTGCCTTTAGAGCCTCTAAAGTGGAGTATCTGGGTCATATTGTCGGCAAGGATGACATACAGGTGGATCCTAAGAAAATTGAAGCTATGAAGGATTGGCCTCTCCTTAAAACTCTCAAAATCTTGCGTGGTTTTCTGATTTTAACAAGGTATCATTGAAATTTTATTCAAAATTATGGCGAAATTGACGCACCTCTCATTGCTCTCCTTAAAAAGAATGCTTTCACTTGGAATCCAGCTGCTGATCAATCCTTCCATGTATTGAAAGAGGCTATGTGCACGACTCCAATCATGGCTCTACTCAACTTCACAAATACTTTTGTCCTGGAATGTGATGCTCAAGGGAAAGGAATTGGGTCAGTCCTCATGCAAGATGGCAGGCCTTTGGCCTTAACTAGTAGACAACTTTAGGAGAGACATTTGGCCCAATCAATCTATGAAAATGAAATGTTGGCTATTATACATGTAGTGGATCTATGATGTCCTTATCTCTTGGGGCAATTCTTCCAAATAAACACTGATGATCATAGCCTCAAGTATTTTCTAGAACAACGAATTTCATATACATAGCAACAAAAATGGGTGACCAAGCTATTTGGATATGATTATGAGATCATTTACAAGAAGGGAAAAGAAAATGTTCTTGCTTAAGCTCTTTCCATGAAGTATGAAGAATAAGGGTCCATCTTTTCCCTCTCCTTCATTGTACCATAATGGCTCAAAGATGTTCGTCAAGAATGGCTATAAGACCCAAAACTCTCCCGCCTCATCCAACAATTGCAACACCATTCTCCAACTTCTTCAGGGTACTCTTGGCACAATGAGGAGCTTAACTACAAAGGTCGTATGTATTTAAGAAAGCAGTCTCAACTTAAATCCACTGTGCTTGTTGAGCTTCGTGCTTCACTCACAGCTGGACATTCAAGGTTTACCAAAACCTATGAAAGGGTAAAACGTTCTTTTTTGGGGATGGTATGAAATAGAATGTCCACACATTTGCGGTTGAATGTGATGTTTTTCAACACAACAAGGTAGAAATAGTCAAATTCCCAAGCACACTCCAACTGATTTCGATTTCCCATGCTATTTGGAGGGATATTTCTATGGATTTCATTGTTGGCTTACCTAAATAGGGAAATAATTCAGTCATCGTGGTGGTAGTCGATCATCTTTCCAAATATTCTCATTTATGTACTCTTCAACACCCATTCACGGCATCCACAATGACTCAAATTTTCATGGATAATATTTTCAAACTTCATGGCATGCCTTATTCTATTGTCTCTGACAGATATCCAACTTTCACTAGTAATTTTTGGCAAGCATTGTTCAGGCTCTAGGGAACCCAATTGCATCTCATCACCGCCTATCATCCCTAGATTGATGGCCAAGCTGAATTTGTCAACAAGTGTTTGGAAACATATCTGTGGTGTTTTGCATCTAAGATAAAAAAAATTAGTGGGCTTAGTGGTTACCCCTAACTAAATGGTGGTACAACACCTCTTAACATACAAGTACTTGCATGACTCCTTTTGAAGTAGTCTACAGACAAAAGCCATCGTCGATTCTCTCATACATGCCAATTGTCTGAAAGGTTCGGGAGGTTGAAAAAAATCTTATAGTCAGAGAGAACATTCTCCTTACCCTCAAAGAAAATTTGGTCATGGATCATAATCACATGAAGCAACGAGTAGATCAAGGTCATTTTGAACGTCAATTTGCTGGAGGGGACTAGGTGTTTCTTTTTCTACAACTTTATAAGCAAATTTGACTCAAAATTGAACATTTTCATAAACTTGCTCCCAAATTTTATGGTTCGTGTACCATTATGAAGTGAGTGGGGCTTGTGGCCTACCAGTTAGATATTCCCAGTCATTCTAAGATCCATCCTATTTTTCATGTCGTGTGCTTAAAGAAAGTGATTGGAACTAAGTGCCAAACTCAAACTAGTCTCCTTGAGTTGGATGAAAAAGGTTCAATTTGGTTGCAACCACAAGCAGTCTTGGAACAGAGAGAGCGTCACCTCCGTCATCACATAATCAAGGAAGTGTTAGTTTAGTGGAAAGATACAACTCTGGAAGATGCCACCTGGGATCCGACCACCATTTTGCAACAATTTCCTCATCTCAAGCCTCGAGGACAATGTTGTTCCTCGAGGGGGGAAGTGGGGGGGCATGTTAAGGAGCTAACCTCGCTAACCCCTCACGTAGATATAATAATATATTTTCCATGTAATAAAGGCTGACATTAGTTAATAAGGCCTATTTAACAAATGTGAACAAGTCAATGTAAGAAGACCTCATAGAATCTTTTGCTTTTAGAAAGATATTCCTCTAAAATGTTCTTTATAGTATTAGTATAAATACGAGTAGGAGGCATGAGAAATATTTGTCTTGAGAATTATTGTAATAGAGCGCTTCTCTGTTGGAGGTTGCCTTTTTGAAGAGGCAAGTGAACATTGCTTCCTATCAATAAAGGTAATATTTTGGTGTTGTGGTTCTCTACATTTTGTTGTGCTGCTATTATTTTCTGCAGTGTTTATGTTTTTTTTCTATTATACCAGATTTTGTACCTAACAGATTGAAAGTAGGGTTCTCCCATTGAAATGTATAATTTCCTCATGCCTTCACAAGATTCTCCTAAATTCCACGTTGTCTCTGTTGTCCATGTTGGTCGCCTCATTATACCAAGACAAATGAGGAATGACCAGACAAGAGGAATTATTTTGGCCCAATTGAGAAAAAGTGAAGCCCTTTAAATACTTGTTTTCTAATTTTGGCCTGTAAATAGAGTCGATGCCAAGAACATAATTTCCTTCATGGAAATATTCAACACCATAATAACCATAGATGAGTGAACAAAGAGAGTGATTCCAGTTAAAGGTAAACATAAATTAAACATCAATAAAATTCCCTGGATCAATGAAGAGTGACAATTATCACTAGAAAGCAAACTTCCAAATGTAATTGACCTCCTACTCATTAATCCCCAATTTCTAGAGTTATAACAATTTACTAGCCTAAAATGAACCCTAGGTGCCACACTAGTTGTGTCAAGAATCTCAAGTGCCATAAGTCCAGAGGTTGCAAATATAGGAATGAATCCAAAGAAACAACCAAATGAAGATTGAATTTTAAGGAGAGACCACTATAAAAACAAACACAACCGGTGTTGTGTACTAATCCTTCCTCAAGAACCAATTCCCTATAAGCAATTATACTAAGCAAACAAACATATACAAAACTGACAAAAAAACCCAAGAATTAAATTTACACATATCATAAGATCATTCCCCACCATATTTAGATCACAAAGGTAACCAATTCATATACCTATTTTCTCCATAATCCCACAATGACTAAGAATTAACGCACCAATCTCTTCATTACTTGGACCAATTCATATACCTATTTTCTCCATAATCCCACAATGACTAAGAATTAACACCCCAATCTCTTCATTACTTGGACTGGGGATTAATTCTCACATGCTAGGAGTACTAGGATATTTCCTATGAGCTCCCATTTCAAAAAAGAGTTAATAATGCTTTGACTGTTGGTTCGTGTGGTAATAATTGTTAGTGGATAAAGGTTTCGATCCATAGGGGATTCGTGAGGGCATGAAACGATTGTGAAGACCCCTATTTTTCAAAAGAAATCCTAAGTCTAATTATGTGGATTTGTTATCCCATTGGTCGACAACAAAATTGAGGCATATTTTGGAGTGGAATAAAGAAATTTTGGTGGAAGAGGTTGCCTTCTTTTTGGTTCTTGCCATAATAGTCGCTAGCTTTCTATCCGTCGGGGTTACTTCACCTATCATAGATTTAATAATCACCGTAGAGTCCCCAATGACCTTCAAAGAAACGATCTTCTTTTCACTAGCTATGCAGATGCCTCATAATAAAGCATAATCCTCCACTTGATCATTGGTGGCTTGACCCAGGCCCCACACATATTTAGCTACAATATTTCCTTCGGAATCATAGAAAATCCCCCCAAAACCTACCACCCTTATGTTCCTCTTTGAAGCCTCATCAAAAATACAAGATGTAATATTTTTGGACCATTCTCCGGTCCATGAATTCCTTAGCATCTAGCCAAATTTGCTAGTGGGATTGGATTGGATTCTTAGAAATGGGGAAATTTGGAGGATCTTAGTGTATCCAAAATTGTCTCAACCATGCATCTTCATCCCTCTCCAATGCTTATTGTTTCATCTTGATTCTACGAGACATGTAATCCACAAGGAATCATTTATCTTTAGTGGTGGTCAATGCTAGTTTGTCTTTTTTTTGGTTGAACACTGCATTGTTCTTGGCAAGCCAAACCTTCCAGCGAATATATTTGGGAAGAGCATTCCAAATTATCTTCAAGGATATTTTGTATTGAGGTGATCCCTATATACCTTTATTCATAATAAGATTATATATCTTTCCATGTGTGAGGTTTTCTGACATGATGATTAATTCCATTATAAATAGAGATCCAAACTTCCTTGGTCTAGCAACAATCAAAACATAGATGTTGGATAGTTTCTAAGTGAAGTAGCAAAATGCGCATCTAGAGGGACCTTGGATTCCTCTCTTTTGTAAATTGTCTAATGTAAGGAGCTTTCCATGCACCATGATCCAATAGAAAATATTAATCTTAGGAATCCAATGATTGTGCCAAGGAGATTTTCATATCATGGATTGTTGATGAAGAGGAAGGGATAAAATATGGGCTAAGTATCCATTTTTAACATTATACTTTGCATCACCGCAACCTCTATGTTCCTTTGATTTAATGTCCCAAGGCACACATCCACTTAGATCATTAGTAATCTTTGAAACCAAACGACAAAGGTGAGGAGGAGGATCCCCTAAATTTCAGTCTAGTCAGTGATACGAGCTTGCCAACCAGTTTGAGATATCATACAATGTTTTGGTTCTCTCCATCCATCCATAACTTTAAAGGGCACATTTATGTGTTGTGTGAAAGGACATCCCCCCCAATGATGTTGTCCTCACATGTTGAAATTTGATTTTCATTACCTAAAACCCAAGTGAGCTTGGATTGGATTAGAGGATCTACCAATTTTATTAGTCTTCAAATGTGTGATCCTTCTTGGTTTCCCACTATGCTTTCTATACATCTCTTCTTACTTGCTTGGATATATTTTTTCAAATAATTTTCTTCCACCAATCAATTTTGATAGTTTTTAATCTACATATCATATTGGCTCCCATTGTTATTTTCATGAGTGTTGGATCCTTTATCCTCAATCCTTCTATGTTTTATGGGGCTTTAACAATCTTCCAATTTATCAGGGGGGTTTTGTTGTTGTTAGACTTTCCCCCTTATGATAAAAACTTTCTTATCTCCCTGGCTATTTTCTACATAACTCCCATCATGGCCACCATAACTGAACATTGAAAGAGAGGGAATGTCGAGAGAACCAACTTTATTAAAATCAATCCATTAATCGGGGTTAATCGTTGTGATCCCATAGAGAAAACTTTTTATTAATTTTATCAAAGAAACTCCACCAAGCTTGAGATGAATAATTTTGCAGTGTAATGGGCATACCTAGGTATTTAAAGGAGGTCTAACTTTCCAAGAAAGGGAATTACAAAATTCTACACATGGCTTGGATATATTGATGTTTACATTAAATCTTAAAACTTGAGTTTTATGATAATTTACCATCCCTCCTCAGACACAAATGAAAGCTCAAGCTCCTTTTTCAATATGGGTGTTATTATAGTTAAATCTCCTCCCAGGAGAAGGATGTCACTTGCAAAGTGGGAGTGATTCAAACTCTTAGTTACCCACAAATTTTTTATTCTAGAGAGGTTCCCAACAATTACTCATACCTCTACTCTTCGACTTAAAGATTCAACCATGATGAGGTACAAAATTGGAGACATGGGGTGGCCTTGTCTCGAGCCATGACTTCCCATAGAATAAAGGGGCAGGTTAACCATTGATTAGGGGTGTAATCCAAGGGGCACTGATAAAACAAGAGGTCCATCCGATGAAAGAAGGGATGAACCCAAATTTATTCAGCAACACTTTTTTCAGTGTCGTGGCTATAATTTTGTCATTATTTTATATGACGAATTGCAAAGAGAAATGGGTTGAAAGGTGGAAAAGGAATATGAATTCATCTCTTTCGAAAGTAGGGTGAGAAACGAGGACTTTGTATTAGCTCCAACTTTTCCATTCTTTTGCACATATTGCAACATTGTTTTTAGTTATGTCTTAATTAGACTCTAATAAGTTATGTAAAAGGAAATTGAGAACTCATCAAGCCCAAAGGACTTGTTGGGTTCTAAATCCCAAATTTCTTTCAATATCTCCTTCTCCTCTATGGGTTTATTCAATTCAAAGCTATCCTCCTTTGTGATAATCAAATGGATATTTTCCAACATGATTGCTACCTCATTGGGCTTTGTTTTGCCTTGTTCCGTGAAAAGGTTGCCAAAGTAAGACTAGGCTACTTTCTTTAACTCTAAGAATTCTCAAATTTTAGTGCCATATTCTTGAGAAATTTCTTTGACATTATTCCAAGCGAATCAGACTTTGGCTTTCTTATAAAAGAAGGTCATATTCCAATTTGTTTCCTTTAGCCAAGGACTCTGTGACTTTAGTCTCCAAGTCTCTTCCTCTTTTCTAATAACTTTCTACAATTTTTGTTGGATCTCTATTTCAATCGCCCATATTTTGGCGGTGACCTCTTCAATTTTTATTTTGGGATGGGTTTTCTCAAGATAGGCTCTTAACATCTCTATCTTAGTTGACGGGGAAAAACATGAGCATCAAGCCCATTCTTTTAGAGAAAATTTGACCAATTTATATTTTTGTTCCCATATAAAAATGGGTGCACTTGTAATCCAAATTCTCTGGGCCGCAATGATTATCTTCTCCACTTCCTTATCCACTAAACAAATCAGATTGTATTTGAATGGAAAAATCCCATAATTTAGAGTGTCTTGGAATTGGAGAACAATAGGTTTGTGGTTAGAAACTATTGAAGCTAAAATCCTGAATTTGATTATGAAATCTTAAAGGGGGAAGTCACTTTTCACTAAAAATCTATCTTGTCTAGCTACCATGTGATCTGGCTTGATCCTATCAATTGTACAAGTGTATTTCCTTCTTACTAGCTTGATATCTACCATGTCCCAATCATTTATCAGGTCTTCCACCTTTTCTTTAAATGGGTCCCTGACCATGTTACCCCTTCTTTTCTCTTTGTTATGCAAAAAAATAGTGAATTCCCATGTTAATATGTTATTTCTAACATTTTATGAATCTTTTAGATCTAGAAGTGGCTTCCAACATATTTTTTTCCCTTGTGAGATACAAGCTTGCATAAATTGAAGATATTAAATTTCTTACTAGAGTGACGATGAATGAGGCCTATTAAAATACAGTTTTGGGATGGAAGAAAGAGCTCTAGTTGTCAATCTTGCGCATTCCATAGTGTGCATAGTCCTCCTGATGCTCCTCTCAAACTAAATACTACCCCATCATTTAAAAACCATTGTTGCTTTCCTATCCTCACTGCTTCCAATTTCTCAATTTTTGTGTCTCTCGAAGAAGGATAGTGGGAATTTTTGTTCTTATAAAATCCCTTAGCATTGCTTTTTTCTTTCTGCTACCTAGTCCTCCATAGTTATAGGAAAAAAATATCATTTTTTGGTCCAACTTCTCTATAAGTCACATTTCTTCCTATATTTCTTTACGTTTTTATTCCAACTCTAAGGGTTTTATCGATTGTTTTCTGGGTTCCCATCAATTTGTCTTTATTAGTTACTTCTTCCCTTTTGACTATCATTGTTTTCCTTCCTAGTTTTTTTGAAAGCTTTTCTTCATATTCCCCTTCCTCTTTTTCCTCTTCCTTTGTCTCCATTTGGTCTTTTCCCTTTAATTTGAGGTTTGGAAAGGATATCTCTAGATCTATGATGTTGCCAGCCTCTTCAAATATTTTTGAGACATGCTCCTCTTCTTCTAAAGGTTGAAACTTTGTTATTTTGACTAAAAGTGGCTCCATTCTTGGCGTGGTTGTCTCCATTGATATCATATGAGGATGTACCAAGATTTATCCTATGGATATATGTTCTTCCTATGACATACTTTCATATCTATTAGATATAATAAAGTGGCTATCATTTGTCTCCTAGCTTTGCTTCTTCAAGTGGTCTAGATGAGGGATTGAAGGGATTCATTTAATGGGTGTCTTGGCCCAGGGAGGCCTTGACCCTGAGGGAGAGAATATCCCTGATGTCGAGGCTTTGTATTTTTCTTAAATCTTTGTGTTTGATCCCATATTCATCTTTATTATATTCCATTGTTCTTCTTTTTCCAATGCCAATTGAGGTTTCTAAGTTTCCTTTGTGTAGTATTTAGCGAAATGCTTTGATATTTGTGACAGATTTTTCACTTGAAATGTAGTTTCTCAAACTCTAAAGGTTGTTCATGCTACCATTTGTCTAGGGACAAGATTATGGCCTTTAGGAGGCCCTTTTCTAGGTCGACCTCAACATATCTGAGGACAAGAATACATATTCTTTTTTGGCTTGGCCTTATATATATTTCCCCAAGGAGTTCCCAATGCTTCAAAAGGTGGCAATGCTCTAGTAGTGGAAGGGAAGGTGAGGAACATGCACCCATACAATAAGTGTTGAGAGAACATCATGGTGAGGACTAAAGTATGGAGTCCAACATTTTAGGTATATACCTCAAGAGACAAAAAAGCAAGGCCCGTTTAAAAAAATTAAATCTCCATCCTCCTTTGTCTTAAACACGAATGCATAAAATCCTTTGCCACAAAAAAATGTTTTTGTTTCCCTTTGATTAAAACCTTCCAATTTTTCTGCAACTAGGTCACCATGGTTATGGGAGAGGGCTATATGCGGGTAAACTGACTATTGAGACACCTTTCGGCAAGGTTGATAGCCTTGTGCCTAGATGAAACAGGAGGGGGCTTCACTTAAGGAATTTCTTAGTGTGCTTGACAAATTTGGGTGAGATAAATTTTAAGGGTTTATGATGGGAAGTTAACATGGCTCGAAAGACCATCATCTTTGAGTTTGGAGGAGGTTGATACCCCCTTTAGAGGCCCAATCCATGAGGAAACATAGAACAAACCAAACAATTGCGCGCCAGGGTTTTGGCTCATACCTTAATATATACCCTTGTTCTTTTTATAATAATTAGGAAAATTTAGATCACTATTAGGATAACTTCTTAATATAAATAAATTAGTTATGAAATAAATTGTATAAAACATTACAAGTTTCTTTCTGTCAAAATAAATCTTAAATAATTGTGAGTATTTGTTTGAAATTGATTGGAAAAAGTTATCATATAGTTGAAAGTGTTTGCCTAAAACTTTAATTACGTCTTGAATTTGTTTGAACATTTTCAAAGTGTAACATATAATATTGTCTATTTGCAAGTACTTCGATAAATAAGATTACAAATATAATTTCATTTTATCATTTTTCTTCTTTCATGCCAAAACATGTAAAAATAAGATAAAGTCTGACATGAATGTGAATAGATGAGACCCTAATATAAATGCACATCTTCAACTCCCATCCTCACTGAAGTGAAGGTGTGCACAATTGCACATCTTCACCACTTGGGAGAGTGGGGGGTGAAGATGTGCATTTGTGCAAAATGTCCCCTCCTTAATGATGGGGGTGAAGGTATACATTGTGCACTTCGGAGGGTGGATATTAGGGGGTGAAGTTGTGCATTTGTTTAGAAATCACCCCTATGATGGTGGGGATTGAAAATATGCATTGTGTGCACATGCAAACCTTCACCCCCCAACCACCCAACCTCCCAGTGTTTGAAGGGAAATATACTATGAACAAAATTGTATTGTTATCTAATTAATGGAAGTGTAATACCATCTAGGAAATTGTAAAAAAATCATGGAAGAAGGCCCATGATTTTGGGTAAAATTAATCTCTTTTTCAAATTATGGTTTTAAGATTTCAATTTAGCTTCAACAACCTCATTTTAGGTGACTTTATCAAAACCTTCTAACCATTTATGGTATATGGATATGTTAGAAGTAATTGGAAATTTCTTCAACAATTTTTTAATAATCTCTCATGTCAAATTAGTATGAGAAGTTTGACCCCTGCCAAAATCTATGTAGAGTTTACCCTATGCAAAGGTTCTTTATACTATTTTTATATAATGTGATGATTCTTGATGGACCCATGCATTGAATTTTGAGAATGCTACTTTCAGGTCGAGTTTGTGTAAAAATAGATCATTTGCAAAGGTTCCTTATAAGATTATTATTCAATGTGATGATTCTCGATGGACAAATGCATTGAATTTTGAGAATGCTACATTTAGGGGTCAAGTTTGTGTAAAAATAGATCATTTGAATGAAGCTTGCACAAAGTTAAATGTTTATTTGGCTAAGAAGGGAAAACTAACAAATCCAATGTATCACAAAACCCAATGATGAAGTCAAAAGGGAAATGAAGTAGAAGCGTTCAAGTCTATAGCTCCAATAAAAGAACATATTCCACCCTTTAAAGGAGGTGTCATTGATAAGGATAAAAACATGACTAAGGAATCCTCGTCTTAATTTCTTTTCATATCCCTCTAGCAATGAAGGGTGGGCATGAATCAAATATTCAAACTAGGAAAGTCAATCTAATGGTGTAATAGAATTAATATTGTTTGAATCTCTACTAGTCAAAGCAAAATCTTATGGTTGAGTTTGTCTATAAATTTAAATTATAGTTTCTTTTGTTTATATTTGTACATTTAATACCGATATTTTTTTCCCATAAACATATTATTTGTAGAATTTAGGAGGGCTCTAATGCTATATTTCTTTGCCATTCACTCAATACTAAATGTTTTATTAACAATACTTAGAAGTTTATTTATATGCTTTTCAATAATTTTAGAAAACCATATTTCTATATTAAGCATTTTAAATATATACTCAACAATACGATATAATTTTATCACCTTAATTTCAAAGAATAATAATAAATAGAAAACAACATGATCCTATAAATTAAATTTTGTTTTATTTCAAATAAATACCAAATCATTATAATAGTGACCATATTAATGCATCAAATTATTGTAATAATGAGGATATTAATGCAATATAATGTTCTTCTCAAGTATATACAAAAATAATCCTTAGTTTTTCTATTCAAAGTCGTAGAAGAACAAAATATTGACACCATGCCATGAATAATATTCATAGAGAAGGTGCTTTACCTTAATTCCACTCTAAAACACACTGGATTGATCATTATATTTTTTAATACATTTGCACTGCATTAAATCTCAAATCTGTTTATCTCTCTAATTTTATTTCTAAACCACCAGTGACATACAGTATCCATCTTAGGGCGGCGCAGTTAAGATAAACAATGGTGGCGTGCCTTTAATTATTTCGACAACAGATGGCGTGCTCACTCGTACAAAAGGTGGAGTGCCTAAACTCAAACCCACAAAACGAAACAACCCCCTTTTGGTTGGCAGTATCCATCTTAGGGCGGCCACAGTTAAACATAAGGTAATTAGATTTTCACGCCAACAAAGGTGGCATGCCTGTCATTAAGTACTGCATTAAATTTCCACTAAAGGTGGCGTGCTCGCTCGTACAAAGGTGGCATGCCTAAACTCAAACCCGGAAAACGAAACAACTCGCCCTTTTGGGAGGATTTTTAATAATTGATGTTCACCATGAGTCTCAATCATTTATTCTTTTATAATTCCAGTGATCCTGGCAATGGCAATGGACATTAAGGGTTTATAGCTTATCATAATTAGATTTCCTCTGTTATTTTCATTTCGTAAGGTTTGAGAGCAGGTATGAAGTTGGAGCGGGGGCAATGTTTTATGTCTGGTCTGTCTTCATTTTCATGGATATTGAATATGTCCAGTCTTAGTCTTCATTTTCATGGATTTTGAATAGGAGCAGCAGGAGCAACATCCACGGAAATTAAGAGTGGAAATTGGCTAAGAGAAAAAGCCCAGGCTTGGCAGAAAGATATTGAATGGTGATTGAAGATATCGAGAATCTTACGCAAATGGGTGTTCAGGTAAGTAGGAATTATTTCAGAAACTACCTGGTATTGATTTTTTTTGAAGTGGGAATGATTCTATTCAAATAATCAATATATATGGTAACTTTGTTCTTTTAATTGTATTTGTGTATTTCTTGAAATTGTTTGCAATAGGGGTTTTTCATTTTCATGACAGATTAGGTTAAAGCTGTAGGTATTGAGAAGATTAGGTTAAAGTTGTAGGTATTGACAATAGGCAGATTAGGTTAATGGAAGTACACTATATTTAAAAGGATACTGGACAAGTCGATCCATTGTGTCCAACGCACGCTTTTCCTGTTTCAGGTATTTAGGAATTATTTCAGAATAAATTTGGAAGAGTTTATCTGCTTTTACATACATTCTCCCTAATTTCTCTACTCTGGAGATGCGTGGTGCATTTTTCTCTGCCTCCTTGTTCTATCTTCATGTCGGATTCGGATTTGAAGTCATCTATTAATGTCTTGTTTGCACTTTCTCTCCACCACTATATTAAAAATTAATTTCCATGCTTAAATTCTTTATCTCCAACACTATATTATTATTAATTGCCATCCATAAGTTCTTAATCTCGAATATATTAATTGGCATGCTTAAGTGCAAAGTAAAATCTTAATAGTATCCCTCTTGAGTGCAGTAAAACAGACATCATGGTTGGTACGTGTGTGCAGAAGGTAATTAGTTTTTCGAGCTGGTCGTGATCGCTAGTACAAAGTGTTCGGCCAGCAATCTCTTCCCTTATTAGCTCTTCCCTTCCTTGACAGACATTCTGTATCAAAATCAACGTCGTTACCCATTACCCATTACGCTTTCCCTTTTTACCGAGTTAATACCCTTCTTCATGCAATGAAATGGAAGCAAACCTTCCTCTTTTCTGGAACAGAGATCCACATAATGAACGAACATCTCCTTTTGGAGAGGTTCTTTAGTATTGACGTTCACTGTGGGTCCCAATCATTCATTCTCTTCTATTTCTGTTTCCATTGTATGATCATGGTGAGATTTCCACTATTACTTTTGTTTGAGAACATGCATGAAGTTAGGAGCGGTGGTGTGGGGCTAGTGGGTGTTTTAATTCCGGTCTCAGTTGTCATTTTCACGGGTATTGAGGAAGAGCAGGAGCCGCAGTAGCTATGGAAATTAGGGGCGGAAATTAGCTAATGGAAAGAGATTGGCAGATAGAAACTGAAGATGAAATCGATTGGCAGATAGAAATTGAAGGCGACTGACGATTTCAATAATGCTATGAAATGGGTGTTCATTCCTTCGTCGAAGGATGAATGCTTAATGATAATTATTTCAGAAACCGTCTGGTTTTGAGTTTCTGAGGGCATGTTTTTATTTCAAAAGATCAATATATTTGGGCATGTAATGTGGTGTTTTTAACTTTCGTAGCAATGCCCAAGGACTGCCACTTAACATTATTTTTATATATTTTTGCTTTCTGGTTTCTCCACCTGTGGATGTTCATGCTAGCATTAGGATTAGGACTTGTTTTATGCATTTTAATAAATTTGTTGGCAGAATATGCTCAGTCCAAATCCATTTTAGAGAAGATGTAAAATCTAATTTTATAAGATCGGGAAATATATACTTAATTAATTGTATTTCCTGAAGTTGTTTGCGGAGGGATATCAGTACATTTTCTTTACAAACATTAAAAATAATTTATGTAGGTGACTACGCATAATATTAATTTTAAACACCCTCCATGTGTATCTGGTAAAGTATTTTTTTTCCAATTGTTTATTGATGATGAGGTTAGGTCATAAGGGAAAATATAACTAGGCATTTGGATTTCTTGCTTTATCTATTACCACTTCATTGTAATTCCTTATGTGATTCTATGATGGATAATTTATACTATAATAAATGAATAATTTGTAGTAACTAATCTAGTATTCTAAAAAGTCTATGAAATGTTTTGTTTCCCTATATTTGATAGGGAAACCAGAATCAGTTTGTATTGAAGGAATCAAAATAAAAAGTCTATGAAATGTTTTGTTATGAAATGTTTTGTTTCCCTATATTTGATAGGGAAACCAGAATCAGTTTGTATTGAAGGAATCAAAATGTAAAAATAGTTTATATTTGATAGGGAAACCAGAATCAGAAACCAGAATCAGTTTGTATTGAAGGAATCAAAATGTAAAAATAGTTTATATTTGATAGGGAAACCAGAATCAGTTTGTATTGAAGGAATCAAAATGTAAAAATGCTTTTTAAAGCAAGATGAAACTGATGATCTTAAAAATAACCTATTGTACACATTGTCATAAAATTTTATAAAAGTTATATTTATTATTTATTATTAAAAAATAATAATAACATATTATAGATAATAGATACTTTTAAAGAGTTCAACATCATTATAAACATTTATAAAAATAATATTATTTATTAATTATTAAAAATAATAATAAAATATCTGGATAATTAATATTATCCATCTTGAGGGCGTAAAACACACCATTGTTCGTGCGTGCAAAAAGTAAACCATGTGCATATGGCAATGAATCGCATAAATTCAGAAAATAGTCAAACCATGTGCATTTATAAAAATAATATTAAATAGTCAAACCATGTGCATATGGCAATGAATTGCATAAACTACTGCCTCCCTCCCTACTATAAACTTCTACAAAATCCATCACTATTATGCTTCCTCTTTCCCCTCGGTTAATCATCTATGCAATCTTCATGCAATGAAATGAAAAGGCAGGCGTTCTTTTGCCTTTCCATTGTGTTTTATTTCAATTGTAATCCCTACAATGGAATGGAATGGAAGGGTTTATAGCAACATGAGTGAAGTTGGGAGAGGAGGGAAGAGGGGTTAGGGGTGTTGAGTGAAG
>CBVK0100915692.1:0-11940 GCA_900067695.1 Picea abies | reverse complement strand
ATATATGAGCCAACGACATCCAAAACCCTAACCCAATGACCTGGATTAGTCCAAAACCCTAATTCCTTAACCGGAAATAGAAAAACCATCAGCGAAAAACCATGTGCCGAAAAACCACCTAAATACATGACACGTTTCCCTAGGTAGGTGTCACGTTTCCTGAGGCATAATTTTTTCTTAACCTAAATACATGACACTACTACTCATGCAAAGAATATAATACATACCCAACAAAATGCATCCCCCTAAAACCAATAAAAACTATGATACCAAATGTATATTTTAACCTTGTACAATCAATTATTGCAAATAGATTCTTAATAAAAACATAAAAGATTCAATGGCACACATACCAATAAAAACTATGATACCAAATGTATATTTTAACCTTGTACAATCAATTATTGCAAATAGATTCTTAATAAAAACATAAAAGATTCAATGGCACACATAGAGACATTACACAAAGATTTTTACCCTTGATACTCAAACTGCGAAAACCAACAACCTGTTTAGAGCCACACCTCTAATCTTATTTATTCATAATCTTCTTCATTGATTACAATAAAATATACATATAAGATCTTGCGGCATCCAAACCTCTAATACATTGACCCATAAACCCTATTTCCTTAATCAGAATTAGAAAACCATCGACAAAAGCCATGTGCCAAAAAAATTTCAAAAACAGATGCAAAAAACCATCAAAAAACAGATGCAAAAACTACCCAAAAATTTCTTTTCTGGGGCTACCACCCTAGAACCCCCTTATAGGGGATACCCCACCCCTCCTTTATCATACCAGTGTACAATACATGGGACCAATCTTGCAAACAATGTAACACATACCCAACATGTAGATTGCCTTTTATTTATTTTTTGCAAGTGTCTTTCCTTTTCACAATGATTATTTTCCTTTATGGAAGTGTGTTTCCTTTTATCAAATCTTGTCAATAATGGGAGAAATAGTTCATGGAAATCATGCAAGGAGACAACCTAGTGGCAATAGGGTCCCCACCCAATAGCATGATCGGTGCCAAGTACACAACCATTGATAGGAGTGATTAAGCTTGATTTTGATTAATGAAGAGTGGTGTGTTTCATTTATGTAGTTGTTATGAACCAAATACTAGTTTCATTTATCTTCTTGAATTTTAATATCTATTCAAGAAGTTATATTATGAAATATACCAAATGAAGTATTGTTGTAAAAGGTTCAAATCTTGAGGATTGAATACTTAACTACAACCTGATTTACAATACTTATGGGTATAGTAAGGTATCATTCAATGATGGATTTGTATTTTCTTTTCATTTACTTCATGTAATTGATTTCACAATTTTAAACATAAGTATAATAAACACTAAGCATTTTAAGTAGATTATCTTGAGAATAGTCTAATTTTTCACATATTGTGTTTGCATTTCACAAGTTTATGCACTCCGACTGATAATAAAATGTAACGGGATTTAGACATATAAACCACTTGACAACTACTTCTCTTTTAAATTATAAATCAATTTTTACAATTAATGGTAGGTACTTAAAAACCCCTTTAGTTAGCCAAAACAATTTGATCAAATTCTTGGTCTATGGGTCAAACTTTGGGATTAAAATTCTTTCCATAGTGTTGAGGTCTCAATTTCTCTTTCCAAATGAGTTCAATTTAAAGAAGGTAATTTATTCCTCTTTTAGATTGAAAATGAGAACTTACACCCGTCCCAACTTCACATGAACCAACAATGCCCTTTTACACAAACACAAAGATAGTTTCAATTAGTAGTAAAAAAGAACGTTGGTTCAAGAAAATGGAATTCCAAGAATATCCATATATTGATAGCCTAAAACTTATCCTTAACATTCATATTATACAAGTCATCAATTTCCTTAAAGGGTTTTCCACAATTTACATAAATCCTTAAGTAGTTCAATATGAATTGAATATACAAAGGTGAGAAACAGGATATTTAATACATTGCTCTCAACAACAATTCCATATTATTGTCATTCATACTAAAGCACCCATCACATGTTCCAAACCTAATCACAACATCTTTAGTAGTCATTAGACTCTACATAAACGATGCAATTTATAATTTTGTAAAACATTTTGAATGTTAGGTCCCTATAGTCTCATACTCTTCATGATAACTTAATCTTTAAGTTGGTGTTCTTTTTGTATTTTCTTATAACTAGGGTTCACCCTCGCATTTTTAACTATATAATCAACAATTTTATAATGGGAAGTTTCTTTACATTCTTAATTCTTTACCAAAATCACAGACTTAATTCTTTACCAAAATTCATAGGCTTAACCCTCAATCTAATTTCCATAGCAAATTTTTCCTAGCCGTCAATCTATCCTTTAACATATGGCCAAATCTTCTCTGAGTGGTTGGAATAGGATTTAATATTTGAATATCCGTGGAACACTGCGATGAGCCACACCGAATCCCATTCAATCGGGACCATAGATTCATTGCTAATATAAGATTCAGAATAGAAGGCGTGTCTTGGCCATTGATCTGGTTAACTTCTTCTCTGATATAATCTGGGCCTTCAATTCCGATATTTACTTTTTGCATCTCCTCACGGTGAGAATGATATGGATCATTTATCTAAATGTGGTCAACGATCGAGATAGTTTCTTGAATCCAATTCTATGCATGACAAACCTTAGGTCAACGGTCGAGATAGTTTCTTGAATCCAATTCTTAGGCCTGATTTACGTTTAATTGGACTTTCTTTGGCCTTTGACCACACTCCTCAATCTTCCAAACTCCTATTCAAACAACTCCACCTCTCTCTCCCTCTCGAATTCTTAATAGGCTCATACAATTAAACAAAAGTTTCCTGAAACTGAAATTGTTTAAGATCCACTAATTTCTTCACTAACAAATCTTAGAATCTTTTAAGACCCACAAAATCCTTAAGAGACTAATTTTAGGATCTCTTCCAAACCTCTCAACTCTCCAGATTTTCTATCATAGGAATATTCAATTACATTTAACCAATTTAATTTAAACAAACCCTATCCTATGCATTTTTTCTAGAATCAACAAACATAGGAAATCACAACCATAATAAATTAGGGAACCAACTCCCTTGGTACAAGTCAAGACCACTTAGGCCTAGTCAACAAGTAAACATTAGGAGACAAAATGCTCTTGCATCAGACTCCCAAAGTTGAAATTATTCATGATCTCCTGATCATGTGTATTCAACTGCTTCATTCTCATTGCTGATTCTATCCACATGCTTTACTGCATAATTCTTTACGATTGTCCTCCATCTTCCAGGGTTCCAAATTTTATGTTTTTGTTCACCATTCACTTTGCTACCTTGTTTTTGAACTGTTTCTACCTACAACCTTCCTCGATCCCATACCTTTCTTTGCCTCTGTGCAAACTCTTTGCTTCCTTCAGTAGGATGCATTTTCACACTGAACTTCTTCTGCTGCCTTTGATAACTCCTTCTAGAAATTCCCATCAGATGTTTCCAAAATTCACCCAATCCAATGTCCAATCTTGTATTCAGCTAGTACTCATCATTGCTGCAAATATGCTACAATTTATCATAAAATTTATGTATGGATGTTGCCATCTCTTCATATTCATACCTATGTCTTTCCTCAACTTCTTGAGAACACTTCTCATTCAATAAGAAGTTATGCACCCATCCTTGCATATTCTTAAACTTCATGCTCATCTCACATAAATGCTCAAATAATTTTTTCTCTTGGATTTTATGAAAATTACAAATTTGTAATACACATTTTAGGCCCTTTTGTAAGGATTTCTCCTTGGAAATGCACCAATCAGGTTCAACACTATCATCACCCTTCATTGTCATTGTAATCTTGTATAGACCATTCTAGGATTTCATTTGCTTGATTAGCTAAAGTGCCTCCAAGCCAATTCATTGTTTCCTGTACACCTGTACTCCTTGAACATGCATGGTCTTCTTCTTTACAACTTTTGAGAGACAATGACATCTCTCTTCCTGATGAAACATATCTATGGTTTTGTGTATGCTTCGTGCTTTCACAAGGAAATATCTTATCTTCTATGAAAACTTCTAGTGGTTTCCAATCTTCATAACCTACAAACAAAAACTGCTGATTAATTTCAAAATTATGAGACTTTTGTACCTCTTTGGATGCTCCTAGCATCAACTCTCCATATAGTATTAATTCCTGTAATCCATCCATGAGGTCTTCATCTTTTCCCTCATCTCCTTCCAATACTTGATGAGTTTCTTGATGTCTGTCCCTATCTTTATTTCCCATTAACAAACTTGCATCCTCTAACTTCCTTTGATCTTGCTAATCTGCTTCCACTATTGTGGATGCTACTTGGTCAACTCCATCATCTTCCATCTCTATAAATACATGTTCAACCAAAAACTTCTCTATCTAAAACATCTCTTCCAATAATTTCAACTCCTCATCAAAGTTTATGAGCATATCATTTGGAAGTTGTTCTTCATCCCTTCGATCATTTGAATGGTTACTTTCACAAACCAAACTTTCCTTGTTTGCTGCACCAACAATTCCTTGTAACAATCCTTCATCATCTACATTCATCAATTGTTTATGTTCTTTCCTCTGGTCACCCTTATGAGAAAATGTAGCCTCATCTCCTCTTAGAACAAAAATTGACTTTTGTCCTACTTCACCTTCCTTCATGACAACTTTAAGTAAATTTCCATCATTTGCGAAACCTACAACCATACACAAATTATCATAATTAAAAATATAAGACCTTATGGCCTCAGTTTATGCCTCTATCATTAAATCCTCATTTTGATCTGAACTTGCCCAAAAGTTCATGAGATTTTCAAAAAATATCTCTTCAGCATCTTCATCATCATCTGCTCCAAGGATTGATCCCTATTCTACTTCACAATAGTGAACTTCCATTTCATACTTAGCTGCTCTGAGTTCTCTCCTCAATCTAACACAAAAACTATGCTTCAACTTCACTTGCAACTTATTCCATGTCACCTTCCTCTTCCTCAATGTATAGTCATACCTATGGTCTTCTTCACTTTCCTATAGTAACTCCCTTATTACACTAATATGCACTTTCAACTCAACCATTTCTTTATCAAACTCTTCATCAGTCATCCTCTTTATGCCAACTTCCTTGGCAATTTTATTCTTATGGATGTGGCTCCTTCTTGAACCTTTGTCATGACTATCAATATCCATCTCCTCCTTTGTGAACATATCTTATTCCCTATGAGATGCATCAAGCCTCTCTTCCGTAACAAGTCTCATTACTTTTTACATAATACCTTATCAAGCCTTCCTCTGAGCTTGACCTCCTGGTGTCATTCTGGTTCTTTCCTTTGAACCTTCTGAGGACTCCTATTCTCCCCTCAACTTTTTCACTCTTGCTCACTTTCCTCTGAGAATGCCAATTTTCCTCTGCATTCCCAATCTTCAATTGGAAATGTCTAAGATATATCCTACTCCAAAGTTGTTTTTCCACAAGCTTCTTCACCCAAGAGCTTTTCTTTGTCTCTCTTCGTCTATCACAACTTCAACAATTGAAATGACTTTTATTATATCCTATCTCCCTCAGCTGCTACTACCTGCAATCATAAATGATTCATAACCAGAGTTAATCATAAATATATATGACTAATACCTTCAAGACTTGTGCTGAGATATTGTCTTCACATTCATTGTTGAACATTCGCTTTTAATGTATCCCTTACTTAGTTCCAAATAGAACTAACTTTCTTTGATACCAAAAATGATAGACGTACTACTACAATACCCAAAGAACAAAAATTGCAATTGAACCTCTATTGTCAAAATTTCCTTCTCATCCTCAGATCGAATCTTTATCTGCACTCCTCATATTGAGACGTTATTCAAAATAGAATTACGTGGATGAATTTTCAGGTTCATTGGAGTACTAATCCCCTTTTTATTTCATGTGACCGGGCTCCAAAATCACAGACTTAATTCTTTATCAAATTTCACAAGATTAACCCTCAATCTAATTTCTAGAGAAAAGTTTATGTAGCCGTCGATATATCCTTTAATGGGTGGTCAAATATTCTTTAAGTGGTCAAAATATGATTTTAGAGTTCAATATCCATGGAAAACTCCAATGAGCCACTCTAAATCCCATCTAATCGAGACCATAGATTCATTGCTAATTTGACAGTCAGATTTAAATCTCAGACTATTGACTGGGTCCCTTCTGCAACCGTTGATCAATACCAATGGACGATGGAGATCTCATCTCAGGCTTATTTGACTTTAAATTATATTTTTTGACCATCACTAGAAGGATGATGAAGGTCTATCCTTCACAACTAAGGCACGATGTAATATTCCTCAATCCTTTTCTTCGATACCCCTTTGATTTCGGGGTTGAAGCAAGCTTTGAAGAAATTGTTTCGATGGATGGTTGATCTACCTATGAACTTGTCCCAATGAACGGTCCTTTCGATGGATGGTTGATCTACCTATGAACTTGTCCCAATGAACGGTCCTGATTAAACCCAATTTACCTTGTGTCAGAGTTCCTTATTTTTTTCCCTTCAATCTCAACCACTCTGACAGGTTCTTGCCTTCTCTGTGGACTCCAAATACTACAAGCCTCTACACCGTCAATCTATCATTCCTCTAATCGATCAACATCGTTGGTCGATGTTACTCTATGAGAGTAGATTCAACTGTTGAAATCCAATGGCTCCACTCTGACACCCAATAGGTAGCCACCACACGTCATTTGTCTGGCCTCGATTAGGATCTCTTTGAACGGATCTGAACAATTCATCGATATTGTGCTATTAGGTTTCCTTAGCTTATGGGTTCTAATAACCTTACTCCGACAACGAAACCATTGTCTCCATGTGTTCCCTTCATATCTACTACTCTCGTTGCTCCTTCATCACCTTTGTAGTCAACAAGTAAACATTCATCACCCATAATGAAATGCATATACAAAAATTATAAATGAACATGAATGTAGCTAATAAACACATTCACAAAAAAAATTAAACCATTCACATACAAAGAGTTCAACACAACAATTAAAATCATGAAATAACTCAGAAATAGATAAACACTTTATCTTTTAAATACTTGTGCAACCATCTGCTTGGGAAGTACGTTCAACCCAACCATAGACATGTTGTTATAAAAATCAACAACAGGTCACCCTTGAGTTGGAGCTAGGAATCCAGAAGAGAAGGGTGCCTCTCACAGTACACTCACAACTCACTATCACATAACCCATTGGTTTTCTCCTACATCTATCCCAAATTTCCTCAAGCCATCTTCCTCTTCATCTCCCCAACCCAAGGAATGTACTCGTTCATTGCTCTCAGTCCATCAGGCATCCCATCCATTTATCAGGGTCTCTTTGGCACATGCAACTAGAAATCTCTCTTATGGGAACTCAAGGGAACTAAATGCCAAGAAAACTACCAACATCCAACAACAACACTTGTTTTTATAGTGCAACTTACTTAGGAGTTCACTCTTCATGCCTCACAACCTATTTCTTCAATTTCCAGCTCCAATACGTCAAATATGCTCCAACATGCTCCTAAATTCACCCTCCCTTATTGCTCTAGATATGGCACTTTTTTTTTTACTCTCTACTTGTTGTTAATGCCAAGAATCCCTGCAACCCCCATACAAATTTATTCTATTTTCCCAAGACCATTGACTGCTCACGCTTCCCAATGTTGAGTTCTTCATCCCCATGATTTCCAATAACTATGAGATGCGACTCCCAGACCCACCCTCTTACATGAGGTTTAATGATTGGGCTCTCATACACTCAAACAAAAATTAGAAGGTTTCTCCAAATGATAATAAAATTTAGAAAACAAGGTTTGGATTAATACCTATAAACCATTTCCCCCTTGGATCCCTCTTGGACACTCCTCTTGTGGAAAACCCATCCCCATCTCTATCCATATTCCTAGAATTTGGTATCGCATTATATTTATTAAAATCAGAAAACACATTTCAGATATTACATTGCTTGACCACAACCACATTCATATCTATATTATGCATTGATTAAACTAGGGATTATAGTGGGGATGTTACAACCACCATTTGACTTTTGGCCATTTCTTTTCTTAACATACCATAAAGGATGAACTAGTGAACATTAATAATAAATAAATAAAATCAAAGTATGAAAGAAGATTATGTTTCTAATAGTGAAAATAAAGAAAAACTCATTAAAAATAAATAAATAAATAATTCAAAGTGTGAAAAAATATTATGTTGCTAATTGTGAAAAGAAAGCAATTCCAATAACACAATGTAATTCTGTGTATACTTGTGTACACAAGCCACTGCAATGCCAAAAATAGATTCAACACTAAACATAACCTACAAAAACAACCGTTAAAATGAAGCACGTGGAATATGGAGACTCTAGGGTTATGCATATTGTGTACTAAACAAATAAATAATTTTGTTTGTTAATCCTAGCAACAAAGAATGGTGTGGGAACTCTTTTAAAAACCATTACATTGCATCTCCTCAACCATCATGACCATTTAGAAGGGTTTAAATTCGAATCTTTCTAGGAAAAAATTCGTTTGACCAAGCATAAGTTAAATCCTCCATTTGAGAGCCATCATTTATTTCTACTCTATCCTAGATATTCTAGCCGATATTGAATACGACTTGACTTCCAATAGAAAAATTAAGCCATAATCTAAATGTTCTACATTTTGGCCCTTTTCTAGAGATATTTTCTATTTACTTTTTCCATAAATCTGATGAGAAATTGTTGGATTTGTAGATTTGAGTGGCTAAGTCTGTATAATCCTTGAGAACTACTTGAATTCGGGTAACTTGCATAAGAATCAGGCCAAATCTAGTCATCTCTACTCGATAACAAACCATTTTTACATATGTATCATTCCATTCACAACTTTAACATAGAAAAATTAAATTAAACTATTGTTGCTCATATGACAACATGTGAAACTTAATATTTGTTGGAAGAGTGAAAATATTTGGAGACTTTTTCTTACAATAATAATGGAAAGGTATTTATATAAGGTTAAAGGAGCACATCGAAAGTTTCCAAAGGATTTTTAGAAGTTAGAGCATCATATAAAATTAAATAAGTTAAAAGGTCCTTAATAATATCAATTATTATTAAAAAGTATATCAAAAGGCACAATAAAATACCACCTTATTTTCCATAATGAATTTTGTGAAAATCGATAAAAGAAATTTCTGAAGATTTTATAGTGAACCTAGCTAGTAGAAAAATCACTTAAAGCTTGTGACAGAGAGAGAGAAGAAGCGAGACAAGATTGAGAGAAAGAATGAATTGCATTAAATAATGAGAGAATAGTAAAAATAAACATGATATATTCTACATGAGAAAATTAATGCACCATAGTAGTGATCTAGAGAGATGTGAGGACTCATTGAGAAACTCTAGAGTGAATTGCCACCTAGTCCTAGTTAACTGGCCATGCAGTCAATAGTTAACTGACTCATCACAAATGGAGTGAGGAGAAAATATAACATGTACATGTGGTGCCTTCCTAGTGATGATCTCAAGGTAAGTGCACCCTCATGGTGATGATATCGAGGTATGCATCCAATACTTGGTGATAATATTGAGATTGCCATGCAAGATTTCACTCCACTAGTCTAACTATGGTTTAACTGACTCGATACTAAAGAGGATGTGGAACCCTCATCCAGGGGAGAATATTCTCATCTAGGGGGGAATATCTCTAAAAAAAGGTGCCCTCAACATAGACTAGTAAACCTAGGAAAATAAATACCACATGAGTGTGTAATATCTCCAACACCCCACCTGAACACTACTAGGGTGTACAAAATGAATGGGTCTCGATAACCAAGGCCATGTTAGGTACCCATTGTACAATGCATCTAAGAATGAAACACTGAAAATGGAGGAAAGAGGGAAAAACTAATGGGAACCCCCCCCCTTCAAAGTACAATGCATTAAAATTGAAGAAGGAACAAAAGATGTTGCTAAGAAACTATGTCCTTCACTCCAAGACGATCACGTAGAAGGTGGAACTTTTTCTTAGTAAATGTCTTGGTGAAGATGTCTATAGTTTTTTGGTGGATGGACAATACTACAAATCAATGATCCTGTAATGTACCAACTCTTTTATGTAAATATCGATGAGTTTGGTCCATTGTCTTTGCACTAGGTTTCTAAAAAACTTGAGATTACTCTGATTGTCACACCAAATGAAAATAGGATGGTGGAAATAGATTCCAAGCTCAGTGAGGAAGTTTTGATGCCAAAGTGCATGAATAGTGATGTTGACCACTCCTCTATACTTGGCCTCTGCTAATGATAGATAAATGGTTGACTTCATTTTGCTCGACCAACATATGGGACCAAAAACCAAACTAAGAATGTACTCAGACATGGATTTGCAATATGTGTTATCTCCAGCCCAATCATAATTGATGAATCCCATGAGATCTAATGCACAACTTGCTGCATAGTGGATCCCAAACCTATGGTGCCCTGAAAACATATGAGGATGTGATTGAAATTCTTCCAGTGTAGTTTATGTGGCCCATGCATGTACCTAGAAACTTGCCCTATTATATATGAGAAATCCATATGGGTGTGGGTGAGATATAGAAGGCTTCCCACAAGTTGTTGATACAATGTGCTATCCACCAATGGTGTATCCCCACCATCCTCAAGATGTACCCTAGAAATAAAATGTGTGGATACCAATTTGTAGTCGTTCATGTGGAATATAACCAAGAGATCCCTAACATAATTAGTATGATATAGATTGATGCTTGAAGAATCTTGACTGATCTTGAGACCAAGGAAACAGTGCAATGGAACCATGTCCATCATAAAGAACCTGTCATGCATAATGTCTTTGACCACAACAATTGTTGAGGCTGGACTTCCTGTGATCAGGAGGTCATCGACATAGATAAATAAGATCAACAAGGAGTCTGAGGTTCTCAGCATGTAGATGTTCGCACCTACAAAAATGATGAGAAAGCAAGTAAGAATCCATCTTTGCATACCTTGCTCTGGGAAATTGCTTGAGGCCATATAGTAAATTTTTCAGTCAACATACTAAGGATGAGATCTGTATGAGCCCCTAGGGATGCTCCATATAAATTTCCTCCCAGAGATCCCCATGAATAATGGAATTCTTCATTTCCATTTGGTGAACTTCCTACCCACTATCTACTGTAATGGAAAGGGACAATCAAATGGAGTCCATATTTTCTATGGGAGAAAAGGTCTCATCATAGTCTATCCTGTGGATTTGATGAAAACCTTTAGCAAGCAGTCTTTCCTCATACCTTCTCACATGTATGTATTCTTCCTTATTGGTCCTATATACACATATATATATGGAAATATTCCTATCTAAAGGATGCAAAACCAGAACCCAAGTCTAGTTCTTGAGGAGAGAGTTGTACTCCTCATGCATAGCGACTTCCCAGAAGGGATTCCCTACAACCTTGACATAGGTCTATGGGTCTAAAGTTAGAACCATTTACCAATACATGGGAATCACTAGTTCGGTAGTTGCAATTGCATGAATAGGATCCTCAAACGAATACCTCATCCAAGGATCCTCAAATTGATACCTCATCCTCCTTTGATTTACTGGATCCCCCACAAGGTCTCTTGTTGCTTGTAGGGTGGTATGTTCCCACTTGGGAATTTATGGTGGCTTAGCATGTTCATGCTCATCATAGGCATGCTCATCATCTTCTGAATCATGTTCTAAACTCAAATATGAACCATGACCTAAATGACTGGATTCATCAACACCGATTTATAGTGCAGGAAATGGTATAGAGGTCTCTGAATGTGGTTCCAATGGTGCATGCAATGGAGTTTCCTAAAAATGAACAATGTGCTCAATGATCACGAGCCTGCTAGTAAAGAGATCTA
>CBVK0100915682.1:0-21605 GCA_900067695.1 Picea abies | reverse complement strand
TTTGACCTTTTGGGGCTTCTAGATGACATGTGAGGGTCCTCCAACTTCGTAAGGCCATAACTCTCAAACCGTGAGGAGTTATGTGACATTCCACATACCACTAGAAATGGCATGAAATGTAATATTCATATAGAATAGTATTGTCTGAAAATATATCATAACTAATACTGTTACCCATCAAACAAACTTAGGTCCATTACCCAAACCTGGGGTCTCCAACTTCTCATGGCCATAACTCTCTAATCGTGAGGAGTTATGTGACATTCTACATACCACTGGAAATGGAATGACAAGCACTATACATCTAGGATATTTTCACCAACAATTTCCTTGATCTTCATCTCATTATTCCACATACAAGCATGGGTCCTCCAACCATTCTTCTAGGATAACTCAATCTGCAAAGCGTCTTCCCATGAGGGCTTTCACCATAAGGGGACCACTTTGGAGTTCATCCATTTTTGCACCTTATCAATCATGATAAGACAATAATGAGAGCATGGGTCTGCCAACCATTCTTCTAGGATAACTCAATCCGCAAAGTGTCTTCCCATGAGGGCTTTCACCATAAGGGGAACACTTTGGAGTTCATCCATTTGTGCACCTTATCAATCATGATAAAACAATAATGAGAGCATGGGTCCTCCAACCATTCTTCTAGGATAACTCAATCCACAAAATGTCTTCCCATGAGGGCTTTCACCATAAGGGGGCCACTTTGGAGTTCATCCATTTGTGCACCTTATCAATCATGATAAGACAANTAATGAGTCATCTATACATTTTTCCAACAATGCATCATATACCAATGAAACCACATCGATCCATATTCATCATGTATCAATGACAACTCATTGATCCATATTCATTTGTGCATTCTCATCAAGGAAAATACATATCATATTACATCAATCATCAATCAATCAATCCTTTGACATCAATCAATCACTTCACATCAATCAATGACATCAATCAATCAAACCATTGGCATCAATGGCAACATGATCCAACAATCAAAGAATTTTCAAAGAATTTAGGATTTTTGTTGGGGCAACACAGTACTTGCGGAAGTTCATTTCTTCATTTTCAGTAGTAGTTGCACCACTCCACACCATAACAACAAATGATAATAGTTTCCAGTAGGGAAAGAATCAGCCAAAGGCTTTCGATGAGATGAACAAAAAGATCAGTCAAGCACCAGTCCTCGCATTACCAAACTTGAAAAATCCTTTCGAGGTGGAAACAAATGCAAGTACGTATTTCATGGAAGCAACTTTATGTGAGGAAGGATTTTATGTTATCATTCTAAAATATTTCATGGGGAAATTCTCAACTACCCTACCCATGGCAAGGAATTATATGCCCTAGTTCAAGTTGTCAAGAAGTTGAAACACTATATGATAGGAAAGGATACCATCATCCACATAAATCACTAGCCACTACAGTATTTGCAGGCCTGAAGTAAGATACAACAAACCAGACATTACAAGTGTATGGGGTTTCTACAACAATTTCATCTAATCATCAAGTATAGGAAGTGTAGGATGAACAGGTTAGCAGACATGCTTTCAAGGCCACCCACATAAATAATTCAAGCTTTGGGAACTCTTATGCACACGGGGCCTTTTACCCATGATGCATATAGGGAGGCATACACAAAAGATGAGGACTTAAAGGATGTTTTTCAACAACTACATGGCCAAATTTATATAGAAGAAGGCGACAACAAGGTTGACTATCATTTCCAGAATGGTTTACTCTATAAGCTTAATAAGTTGTGTGTCCTTGAAGGTGAATAGATGTAGCATATCAAAGAGGCTCTCAACTCCAAGGTTCAAGAACATTTTGGTGTTGGGAAGATAATTTCCAACTTACAGAGGTATGTATATTGGCCCTAAATGCAAGAAGTTGTAGCATGGTATATTACAAGATGTATACTTTGTTGTACCAACAAGCCTAGTGATAGGAAGTAAGGTGTATACCATCCTTTACTTGTACCCACTCGACCTTGGGAAATCATTTCCATGGATTTTTTCAGAGGTTTACCAACAACCAGGAAGGGACATGTTAGTTGATAGGTTCAGGAAGATGTGTGTTCTTATGCCTTCTAAAAATACCATCAAAGCGCAAGAAGCAGCAAACATGTTCTTTGACCAGGTATGGATGCACTTTGGGATACCAAGAAGCATCATCTCAAACATGGATAACATATTTCTCAATACATTTTGTACTACATTTTGGGAGAAGATGGACACTAAGTTCAAGAGATCTACAACATTCCATCCACAGACAGATGGGCAGACAGAAGTAGTAAACAAAAATTTGGTGCAACTTCTAAGGGGTTATAATCAGAAACATCTGAAGGTCTGCGATGAAAACATGATGTACATTCAACACTCTTATAACATATCAGTTCACACTTCTACTAGTAAGTCCCCTTCTGAAACTTTTTTTTTGTATTTGTCGCCTTCGCCCTTGGATGTTGTTTATGGACAGCAAGGAGGAATGAGGGAAGACACCACAATAGAAGCATTAAAAGCAGAGAAGTTTGTTGAAAATATTAGGAAGATCCATTTTTAAGTACATGAGACATTGCAGAGGTCACAGGAAAGTTACAAGGCATGACATGATCAACACAAAATAGAAAAATCATTCAAATTGGGAGATAGATTTTGGTTGCAACTGAACAAGGAAAGACTATGAGGTCCTGGTAAGAATATCAAGGCTTTGTGGTATGGACCTTTCAATATATTGGAGAAGGTGGGAGGTAACGCCTACAGACTTAGTCTAACCCCATACATGTACATTTAATCGGTAGTGAATGTGAAGAAAGTCAAACTCTAAAGGAGAAGGTCATGCTTCCATAGAGAAATTAGCACGAGATGCTGGGGTAGAGTTGGTCGAGGACATAGTTTTGCAGAAACGGTCCAGAACTGCAAGACGGGGGAAACATGACCTTTGACGGATTGGGTTGAAAGGACAAATTCCAGGCAAAGCAAAGTGGTACTCCAGAGAGAAAGTACAAGAAAATTTTCCTTGCCTCATTTAGTAAATATTTTGGGGACCGAAATCCTCCCTAAATGGGGAGGTATGATTTGGATTGGATAATTATATTATTTTTCATCTATGTTAATGTTTTATGGGTGAATAAATTTGAGGAATCAACTTACAAATCCATTTTAGTGGTTGGTCCCAATTTAGAAATCTAGGTCCAAAAAAACATCTGAAATTTTCCATATCCATTCTGAGGCATCAAATGACACTTTTTTATTGTCCAAACCTTTCTATGGGCCAAGTTTCTATATTTTACACACAAAGACCTTTCCAATAGTGCAAGAATCGCCTCAATCAGAGTTCATATGTGAAAGTTATGTCTCTCGTAAGTTGACCTACTGTATTGATCGCCATGGTGCCAATGGAGACCATGTCAACCCCCATTACTTAAACATGTGGGGATATCCATGTAGTGGATTTTCTAGAACATTACAGAAGGTCCAAAGGTGATCACTAATTGAGGGTTGAGGAAGTCAATACCCTAACCCTAGACTATTATCAGGATATGTTAAATACCAGGCCACTAGGAGGAGTAGGCACTCCATTATTTTGCACTGTAACTCATTCCATAGCTGAGAAAAACATCTGAGAGTGGTATTCGGTGAGCATAAAAGAGGAGGAGACATTTTGTAGTAGCCATAAATGTCACAATGTCAAATACAACCCCACAGAGAGTGTCTCTCTTTGTACTTGCATTTAAAGAAAAGAGAGCAGAGTGGCCTCACCTTCTAGCTGGATTTTCTTTCGTATTGGGTTTCCCAGGCCATATCTTGTGTTTATTTGTGGATCGTGTGTGAGTATTTATTTATGTTCTCTATTTTTAGAATTTCATCTATTTCACATATCTAAGTAGAAAAAAATCCAATAATTAAATAAATTGAGATCTAAAGGAAACTAACCTTCATAGTAAATATTTCAGTAATTTTATTAGATCTGTTGTGACCCCAAAGGAATATCCATGGAAGTTTATGGAGCGTATTGGTACCAAAGCAGATTTTCTTAGGAAATTTTTGGAAAGTTCAAGGGATCTAGGAATTATTTTAAGAAGAAAGTCACAAAACCATATCCATGGCCAACGAGTTTGTTCATAAAAACCCTCGATTTCTAGCAGAGGCAAGATTTGCGAGGTTGCAAGAGAAAGTCACTGACATATCTCACAATATGTCCCTCATGGCGACTCTAGCAAGAATGCATGGATTGTTCAGAGAAGTTGGAAGATTGAACTCAAAGATTGGATCAGATGGGCAACCTAGAGATAACGAAGACCCAGAAAAGGAGTCATAGAAAGAACCCAAGAAAGAGCAGTCAATTTCCAGAGCCATAAACCCTCCATAGTCTTTATTCAAGATGGAAGAAAAAATGAACATAAAGCCATACCAAGGTGATATTGATGCATTAAAATTGAATCATTGGTTGCAACAACTAGAATTTGATTTCAACATTCACCTTATAGATGAAGAACAAAATATCTCACTTTCTAGATTGAAGTTAGAGGGCCATTCTTTAACCTAGTGGGAAATCCATACGGAAAAACTTACGTTGGAGGGTCATCCACCAATAACTAAGTGGGAGTATTCCAAAACCCTCATTAAGTCCCAGTTTTATCCTATTGGGTATGTAGAATACCAATCGATCTATTGGTATTACTTTAGGAAAAAGGCAAGGATAGAGTGTACTGGAGTACACCACTGAGTTTAGAAGACAGCTTTTCTGAATGGTATCATTGAAGAGGAAATGTATATAGAGCAACCCCAAGGATTTGAGGTTGAAGACAGGAAGTCTCATNNNNTCTCATGTCTGTCGATTGAAGAAAGCCTTATACGGATTGAAGCAAGCTCCCAAAGCTTGGTATGGCCGTATAGACAGTTTCTTGACGAGCTTGGTCTTTACCAAGAGTAAAGCAGATTTAAATCTCTACTTCAAGATCATGGAGAATGAACTAGTAATACTATTACTGTATGTGGATGACTTATTCTTAATTGGAGAAGAAAAGCTCATCGTTGAATGTAAACAGAGACTTGCCATAGAATTTGAAATGAAAGACCTTGGCCTAATGCATTACTTCTTAGGCCTTGAGGTATGGCAGAGTCTAGAGAGAATCTTCCTTAACCAAGGGAAGTACACGGTCGAAATCTTAAAGAGATTTGACATGCTAGAATGCAAGTCCATGAATACTCCCATGGAAACAAAGCTGAAGCTGTTGGTCGATACTTCGTCAAACTTGATAGATGCCACTCTGTACAGATAGATTATCGGATCGTTGATGTACCTAACTCCAAGCTTATATAAGGAGGCCTCATCATGGTGAAAAGGATATAGAGATTGAGAGATACCAAACTTATGATGTCATGAGTGGTATTGACATATAAGGACATTGTGAAGTATCAAACTTATGATCTCATACGGGAGATATCATTGAAGCTTCAGCATTCTGTGTGTGGATTATTTGAGCAAGGGTCTGCACAAAGAGAGCTTGGTGAAGCTGATGCACCTACATCCATGGTTGTAAGCATCTCACTTTGTTTTCATTAATATGAATCTATGCTTGGCCTGTTTCCTTTAAAGTTTGTGTACGTTTCATGAAATTGTTTCTTTCATAGATCCATTATGAAGCTAATCATGGTAGAGTAGGAAGTATTTTTTTTGTTGCTCATTATATTTCAGGACCTTCTGAAGAACTTGAAGATCAAGATCATCCTGGATCGAGCAAGGACAAACATCGGTGAAAGGAATTTAACCTTCTTCCTTATTCTTCTTTGAATAGTTTAGCTTCATGCAAAGGAAATTCAGTGTCCACAATAGCACTTTGCTATCTTGGTCTTAGGAGTCTAGATCCCAAGAGAGAATCCACTTGTCCACGGGGGGATTTCTCTGTAACAGAAATTGGCGACTCCACTAGGGAGGGACCTTGATTTATGTTTCCTTTCCTAGGTCTTGTTTTGGCCTTTTCTCATTTTTTAATCTTGTGCATGCTATGTCTCTGATCCTTAGATGTGTTGTTGGCTCTTGGATTCATCTTACACATCGAATTTTTGCATTTTTTCTGAGTTTTTTTTATTTCTGGGAAAAAATTTGAGTTCTAAGAGGCCAGCGATCCCCTGTCTTTACCACTAGGGCATTGGCACTCCCTAGAAGTCTCCTACAGAGCATTGCAAAGCTCCGGTACCCTTGACACTAGAGCGTTTCCCCTCTTTCTACAAAAATCTTCTTGGGAGTAGTTTTTCTCAGTCTTCTTTTTGTTGATTCATCTGCTCTGGGTTTATGTTATCTTAGTGTGTCCTTGTTTAGCCTCCAATTATTTGATTTCTAAGGATTAATGATGTTTTGCTTGGATTTTTGACATCTATTTTCCTTTCTTTGAGTCACTCTTCTTCCCTGATATTTGGATTCGATCTACTGCTTTCTCACTTATTTGATTGACCGAAAGTTGTTGTAAGGAAATTCAAAGATCTTTTCACTATTTCATTTTGATCTTTGAGTTATTTTCTCCAAGCATTTCCTCCTATCTGGATTTGGTTTTCTTTTTTTCTTGTTTGATCACAACGAGGGTGTATTTTTGTTTATGTGAATTTTGTTTTCGGTTTCTTAAATCTCACAGATATTGAAGTTTGATTAACATAAGAAGATTTACATCAAACTGATTATCAGTCGCATATAAACATTTTAGCATTGTATTGGATTGTTGATTGAGGACTATTGCATGAGGTCATTGCATCTTAGTGTTTGAAAGTGAAAGGAAAATCCTTCTCCTTCCCTTAAATAGACATTCATTGAAAGAAAAGACTGCTTATCATTTCTTATGCATGTTTTGGAATTGAGTCATAATATCATCATTTTTCACTCTTATACACCTCTGAGTAAACAACAGCCATTAAAATCAACGCTAAACTAAAATTTATCAGACTTTTTTTTACTTTTTTTCCAAGCAAACCTACATTAGCTTAAGGTGTAGGGATTTGGAATAGGTTGAAAGGATAAATTTCCAAAGCTATCAAACAAACTTAGCATCTTGCGATAGGGAGAGTAAATCCAATTGTCGTATAGGCTTTCTGGGCTCCCCTTCTCACACAGGGGTTACACACGAGGTCACATTCAGGAGAGTTACATATATTATCCCTCCGTGGTTCAACCATTTGTAGTGGTCGAATCGTATATTGAGGGTTCTTCTTGAGGTTCAGTTGGTTTCATTTGGTCTCGGTGCTTTGTGAACTCTGAATCCGTTCAAGGTCCTCTAGAGTTCTACCGGTCCACTTGTCCTCAGTTCTCTCGAAGGATTTATGACTTGTTATCATGCTCATACGTTCGGACTGGACTGTCGAATGTACCCGCCCAGGGGCTGACTACGAGTTGGTGACATTAGTAGCCATAATCTTCAGGGTCTCACATGAGGTGACGGTGAAGGGAAGTCTCATTGTACCTGGAACAGACGTTGGTCAAACTCACTCGGGCTCCTTGGAGGGTAAATCCACATTTACTGCGTGGAAGCTTGAACCAAGGTGTAAGTCCATTAAGCAGGTCGCCAACGTAACTGATCCACCTACTATATCCCTGCCCCTTCCTATATTGATCTCGCGATGTTGGATTTCATCACCAACTAGTGGTTTCATTATGGGAAGTTTTGTTTGATTGTTTGCTTCTCAGATTCATAGCGTGTGTTGTTTGTTTTACTTAGTAGACCTTAGGCTGAATTAGTGTTAATGGCATCAACTTCTGAGAGTACCAATGGAGGAACCCCTTGTCCCAGAGAACCTTTCACCTTTCCTTCTTTTGGAAACTTTGGTCCTCCATACATTGCTACACTGACTCTTCCAAGACTCACCATCGGATTACCAGTTTGGTTATTCCCCACTCTGTTGATCTCGAATCCTCCCAGTGCTTCAAATGCACCTAATACTTCAGATGTCAGTACACCACCCACACGTCAACCTCATGTCGACTTTTCTCCTTCTTCACCCATTAATTCTCCTTCCTTTTCTCCTTCTTCGCCTAGTGAAATATCTAAAGCAAGTAGCCAAGTTGATTAGAAGAAGAAGAAACAGAAAGAGAAGAAGAAGAAGAACCCAAAAAGGACCAAGCCTTCGACCATATCATATGTTGGATCCAAACAACTAGCTACTATTAATCGTACTGTGAGTGTTGATGAGGTCGATAAGATTAAAACAAAGAATCTGAAACCCAAATTCCCTTGCAGTCTTTGTAAGGGTGACCACTTTCTGAGGGATTTTTCTGGTCTTCCCAAGGTCTTAGAAATGTGGTCCTCCACATCATCAGCCTCTACTAGACATGTTGGTGACACCCCGTCAACTAGTGACATTAAGGTTGGTAAGAAGAAGACAACTGTCAAATTTCCTTGTATGTTATGTGAAGGTGATCATTACTCTCACCTTTGTCCTTGTATGACGAGGCTTCTTCTCTTTTGGAAAAGCTTCAACTTCCAACTAGCTATCGTAATGTTTCCCCCAACCCTTCGTTAGTTGATGGAATGGTCAATCTGGTTCCATTTCTTGGTCAGTCTGGTTGATCAGGTGGTCAATTTATTTTCATCCTCGGTTGAACCACTAACCAAAGTAGTTGATCCAGTTCCGTCATCGATCAGCCCCACTTTTCATCTAAAAAGTGAAACCCAAGTGACTGATCCAATCCCATCATTTGGTCAGTCCCACCCTTCATCTGAAGAGTGTCGACGTGGTCAATCCCACTCCTCCTCTGACGAGTGCCAAAGAGGTTGCTCTAGTCCCTTCATCGGTCAGTCTGGTTGATCATGTCGTCAATATGGTCACATCCTTAGTTGAACCAGTTGACAAAGTGGTTGATTTGATCCCATCTTCGGTCAATCCAGCTCTCCCATTAGAGAATGCAACCCAAGCGGTCGATCTGTTTCCACCTTTCGACCCCATTCTCCCCTTGGGGAATGAAACCAAAGTGGTTGATTTGATGTCGTTATATATCGATCCTACTCTCCTGTTAGAGAGTACACCCAATTCTACCCACGTTTTTCTCATTGATACAGAATCTATCGTGCTGGAGGGAATTCCTCCTTCTCCCACAAAAACCCCTCCAAGTAATGAGGCCATCCTTTTTTATTGGGGTGTGCTAACTGGACCTCGTCTTCCCTATCACATTCCTTTCAATATTACGGTACAGGTTTGTGGTCGGGATGTTCCGCATGTGCTGATAGATGAAGGTTCGTCCGTTAGTATTTTTTCCTCTATTACTTGGAAAGCTTTGGGCTATCCTCAGCTTGTGTTGGTTACCCAGACTCTGTTTGCTTTTAACAAAAGAACCAATCACCCTTTAGGGATCCTTCCTCAGTTTCCCATAAATTTGGGAGGGAAAATTGTCTTTATTGACGTTATGGTAGTCTAGGACCCCTTGGATTTCGATTTACTCCTTGGGCGAGATTATGTCTATGCCATGAAATCTATTGTATCCACTCTTTTTCGTGTGATGGTGAATATTGATCAACTTTCATTTGTTGGCCCTGACTTGACCATCAACCCAATGAGCTCCCTAAACAGTTCTTATATGCAGTCGGTATCACCCCTTCCACAGGTCAATTATGTGGCATTGTCTCCGATGACTTCAACTTTCGATGACTTAGATCTGGTAGTTGAAATGGTGATCTCTTCGGTAGGGATATTGGAGCCTGATCTCCTTATCTCTATCACGGCCCTCGACATGTGTTCCTTCCAGAGCATTGTTCTTCCATCCAGTGAAGATCTCTTGGAATCCATGATGGAGTTTTGTCCCTTGACATGGTGTCCTTCCGGAGCGTTATCCTCTTGGAAGCCATGATCAAGAAGAAGTCGTGAGCATAGTTTCTTTTCTCTGTGGCAAGCTCGTTAAAAAATGAAATAGAGGTCTTGAGCATAGTTTTTTCTCTTTGTGGCAAGCTTGTTAAAAAATGAAACAGAGATCTGGGTATTGAACCCAAAGCCTTGAGCATATTTTTTCCTCTCTGTAACAAGCTTGTTCAAAAATGAAACAGAAATCTGGGGATTCAACCCAGAGCCTTGAGCATAGTTCTTTTCTTGTGTCAAGCTCGTTTAAAAAATGAAACAATCACCTCAACCATCAGGTCAAGTCTTTCGCTAGATCTTGTAGATGTTGATTCGAGTCTTTTGTTAGGTCTCATATTTGAACCTTAATTTCATCCACCCTTATCCTTTTTCTCCATCTAGTACAGAAATTGGTGACAACCTCGAAGTTGGTGAATGATTTGAAGCTTGGGGGGCATGTCTCTAGCCTTTGATTATCATTCTGGAGTTAAGCCACTAGCTTTCAAGATGGGGGTAGAGTACCGAGCTTAGTCTTTTTTCTTTCTCATGCTCGTAAAAACATGAGAATGTAACCAAGCAACCTTTTATCTATTTTTCGGGCTCGCATGGATACACGAAAAAGGAACCCCCTGGAGTCATCTTTAAGCTCTTTTCAGACTCTCTAAACGTGAAAATATTGTCGAGTGATCTTTCTTCCTTTCCCACTCGTTAAAAAGTTTGAAAGGGTGTCTTTCGAGTGATAATTTATCTCTTTTTTGGCCTCGCGATACTAACATTACAAAAAAGGACAACACTGGAGTCGTCTTTAAGTCATTTTCAGACTCTCTGAACATGAAAAACCACTGAGTTTACCTTCTTTGGACTCGTTAAAAAAATCATACATTGAAGGGCCCATATGGGATCGAACCCTTACTTCTTCCAGTTCATTAAACAAAGGAAGAGGGACTTACCGAAGGTGAGTTATATTGAACACGTGTTATCCTCCTCGAGCCCGTTAAATCAAAAATAGGTACTCATCTATCTGGATGGGGGAAAAAATTGAAGGAAGGAAGCCAAGCAATTTTTGAGAACATTACCAGTAACTCTTACGGCCGCCCTTGAACACGGCACTTTGTCTTTGCACACATTTTAATCCATTGAACCTCTGCACTGAACCAATCCTCTGAGTTTTCTTACTCCTTTGGGTCACCTGACGAAATTCATCGTATCCATTGCATCATCGTGTTTTGGTCCATGTCATGTTTTTGTTGTTGTGCCTCAGTGATCAAGGGAAGTATCTGCCTTAAGAGTCAACCATCACAAATTGTTGTTTCAATACCCATGCCAATACATGTTCATTTGATCCACCAATTATATCTTTGTGTCAGTTTCGTGCTGTTGATGGGGGATACACCAAGGCCCTCCTTCGACAATTCTATTCATGTCGACTTCAACACATTATCCGAGAACTAGACTTAGAAACCAGTTTGTACCTTGGGACCTGCATGCCTCAATGGTAGGCCTCCTCCCGTCTGGCAGTGGGTTTACATCATTGACCTCTGATCAAATGATTCCATGGATGTTCGACTTCACCTCATCCATTCACATTCGTTGGAATGTACTAGAGTACCTTGGGAATCATTGACATCAATGGTGATTTCCCTCACACTTGTTAATGGTTTACCTCATTGACCGGTAATCAAGTGGTTTCTACCATGTTCAACATCAGGACATCTATTCACATGGTTATATTCGTACTACATCAAGATCAGTAAGAAGACCCTGGGTTGAGTGATCACTCTGATATATACTTTGCCCAGGTTGCGACAGAGTTTCTTTTGAACGTTGACACATATAATGTCACATAGATCCACTTTGTATTGGTCGTGGCTATGTCTTGTTGTCTCGTAGATCCACTGTGTATTCTTCATGGATACGATCATTTCTAGTCATAGGAGTATAGATCCACATTGTATATTTAGTGGCTATACCTTTTTCTCAATATAATTATGGATCTGCAATGTATTTTATAGCGGCCATACCTTGAAAGTCTTTATCACTCAAGCATAGGTATGCCTACCTTGGGTTTGAAACATGTCATAATATTTGTTCGATGGTTGTGTGCAGCTTCTTTCAGGTTCTATGAGACTGTACCCTTGCTCAAAAAGTCTACAAAGTACTTCAGTCATCAGTTTCCATCTTCTGACTTTGCACTTTGGGGAGAAATCTGTCACACCTCAAAATTACTCACTCCAATGATGACCTATTGTCGTCATCGTCGGTGTTGCAAGTATCGCATTTTGGCCACAAGTGTCGCAAGTGTCGCAAACATCATACTGCCATCTTGCCTATGTCGTGTCTCTAACGACATCACATGGGACACTTAAGACACCCTGAAAGACTGGTTTTAGGAACAGAAATCATTTGATGAAAAGTACAAAGCATTTTCCATGGAGAAAACCACTCAAAAATGCATTTTGGAGGGCGGTGCTCCCCTACCCACTATCAGGGAGTGCCAGAGCTCCCTGGTCTTTTTTGGGGGAGCGTTGTAATGCTCTGTGCACCCTTTTGGAGGAACGTTGTCCTTTTTTGAACGAATTTTTGGATTGTTGAGAAAAATTAGGGATAAATCCCCCTCATCTCTAGAGTTGGTTGGATTTGGATCTGAGGTCAAGTATTGATCTTAGGGAGGATCCACAACTGATGGAGAAAGATCCTCAACCTATCCCAAGAATCTCTAAGGTGGTTGGGTCTCTCCAAGCTTATATAAGGAGGCCTCCTCATGGTGAAAAGGATTTAGAGATTGAGAGATACCAAACTTATGATCTCATGAGTGGTATTGACATATAGAGACATTGTGAAGTATCAAACTTATGATATCATAAGGGAGATATCATTGAAGCATCAACATTCTGTGTGTGGATTATTTGAGCAAGGTTCTGGACAAAGAGAGCTTGGTGAAGTTGCTACACCTACATCCATGGTTGTAAGCATCTCACTTTGTTTTCATTAATATAAATCAATGCTTGGCCTGTTTCCTTTAAAGTTTGTGTATGTTTCATGAACATGTTTCTCTCATAGATCCATTATGAAGATAATCATGGTAGAGTATGATTGTTTTTGTTGCTCATTGTATTTCAGGACCTTCTAAAGAACTTGAAGATCAAGATCAGCCTGGATCGAGCAAGGACAAACGTCGATGAAAGGTATTTACCCTTATTCCTTCTTCTTCTTTGAATAGTTTAGCTTAAATTCAGTGTCCACAATAGAACTTTATTATCTTGGTCTTAGGATTCTAGAGCCCAAGAGAGAATCCACTTGTCCGCAGGGGGATTTCTCTGTAACAATCCCAGCAACCATTGCAATATTGATGGCCACATTGAGGAAAAGTGTTGGAAACTACATCTATAGTTGAACCTAAAGAACCGCAAGAAATAAACAAAGAAAAATAATCTTCTAGCCATTGATTCGAGTAATTAGGTTGAAATAATATATGATATGGATGAGAATAATGTCTACACATCAGTGCAAAAGGAGGTGAATCTGAGTAGCCTTCATCACCAGGAAGAGAAGGAGATGACCAAACTCTTCCACGTCAAGTTCTAGGTCAATAATACCAAGGTAGACATTATGTTCAACTCTAGTTCATAGGCTAATCTCATAATAGCAGATCTAGTCAGGAATCTTAGATTGGAGGTTCACAATCATCCTAGCGCATATCCATTGGGTTGGGTAAACAAGGATGAAAAGATAAAGGTAAGGAAACATTGTAATATTAAATTTGTTGTAAGTGTTGAATTTATTAATGAAGTGGAATTGAATGTAGTACCCCTTGACATATGTGGAGCAGTGTTTAGAAGCCCCTACATGTACATGAGGGATGAAATCTTTGTGCAGAGAGCCAACCAGTATCGATTGATCAACCAAGCCAACCAAGCCAAGAAATTGATTAGTTCCAATAATGATCAACCAAGCCAACCAAGCCAAGAAATTGATTAGTTCCAATAAAAAATATGTTTTAATTTTCTTAAGATAAAATCAAGGTGAGGATGAGTCGATAAGAGTAAATGTATCGCTAGAGGGGTCTACTAAAGAGAAAAAACATTAGTTGGAGGATTTTTTATAGGCATACAAAAGAGTGTTCCTGGAGCCTAAAGGGGTACCACCCAAGAGGGATGTGGAGCATGAAATATAGCTATTTCCAAACTCCCCATTGTCGAATATTGGGTTTTTATAGACAGTATTTTCTAGAAGCAAATAAAGTGAAGAAGCAGTTGCAACAATTGTTGGAGCGGGGTGTGATTCGACCAAGCACCTCACCTTGTGGGTCACATATCATAATTGTACCAAAGAAGGATGGGACTTTGAAAATGTGTATCGACTACAGAGCTTTGAACAAGATTATACTAGAAAATCATTACCCTCTACCTAGGATCGATGATTTCTTAGATCAATTGCAACATGAAAAATATTTCACCAAGATGAATCTCAAATCAAGATACCACCAGATATGTGTTAAGGAAGAAAACACCTAGAATATTGTCATTAAGACAAGGCAAGGTTTGTATGAGTAGTTGGTCATGCGATTTGGTTTATGTAATGCACCAACTACATTTATGTGACTAATGAATGATGTAGTACATCCATATCTAGATTCATTTGTTATAGTCTATTTGGATGATATATTGGTTTGTAGTACTACCTAGGAGGAGCACATCTCACATCTCATGCAGGTGTTGGAGACTTTGAAGAAGCACCAATTGTTGGCTAACCTCAAGAAATGTGACTTTTCTAGACAATATTTAGTGTATTTTTGTATGTGATAGGTGGAGTGGAGCTCAAGATCCCACAAAGATGGAGGCCATTATGAAATGTTGATTTCCTACAAATGTTACTGAAGTTAGGAGTTCTTTTGGGGCAGCACAGTACTTATGGAAGTTCATAGCTTCATTTTCAGTTGTAGCTACACCACTCCATGCCATAATAGCAAGTGGTAAAAGTTTCTAGCAAGGGAAGAATTAGTGGAAGGTTTTCGATGAGATGAAAAGAAATATCAGTCAAGCACCAATTCTCACATTACAAAACTTGCAAAATCCTTTCGATGTGGAGATAGATGTGATTGGGTATGCCATGGGAATAGTTTTAATTCGAGGAAGGCTTGTATGCTATCATTCTAAAATATGTTATGGGGAATTTCTCAACTACCCTACCTGTGACAAGGAACTATATGCCCCGGTTCAATCTCTCAAGAAGTGAAAACAGTATCTGATGGGAAAGGATACCATCATCCACACAAATCACCAACCGCTACATTATTTGCAGGCCCATAGTAAGCTACAACAAATGAGACCTTACAAGTGGATGGGGTTTCTACAACAATTTCATCTAGTCATCCAGTATAAGAAGGGTAGCACAAATAGGTTGTCAGACATTATTTCAAGGCCACCGACATCCAAGATTACAACTTTGGGAACTATGCTGCACATAGATCCTTTTACCCATGATGCATATAGAGAGGCATACACAAAATATGAGGACTTAAAGGAGGTGTTTCAATAGCTAAAGGGACAAATTCATATAGAAGAAGGTGACAACAAGGATGACTATCATTTCCATAACGGTTCACTCTACAAACTTGATCATCTATAAGTCCCTAAAGGTAAACGACTGCAACGTATCATAGAGGCTCACACCTCCAATGTTGTAGGACGTTTTGGTGGTGGAAAGAGAGTTTCCAACGTAGAAAGGTATGTGTACTGCCCTAGAATGTAAGAAGATGTAGCACATTATAGTAGAGGGTGTATACTTTGTTGTACAAGCAAGCCCAATAATGGGAAGCAAGTTCTATAACATCCCTTACCTGTACCCACTCGACCTTGGGAAATAATCTCCATGGATTTTGTGTGAGGTTTACCAAAAACTAGGAAGGGACATGACTAACTATTTGTGGTAGTTGATAGGTTAAACAAGATGTGCATTCTCATGCCTTGTAAACATACCATTAAAGGACAAGAAGCATCAAATGTGTTCTTTGAACATGTATCAGTGCACTTTGGTATACCAAGGAGTGTCATCTCATTAAGGGATACCATATTTCTGAGTGCATCTTGGACTTCATTGTGGGAGAAGATGGACACTAATTTGAAGAGATCTACAACATTCCATCCATAGACAAATGGTCAGATAGAAGTATTCAATAGGACTTTGGTGCAACTTCTAAGGGGATACAATAAGAAGAATCCAAAGACCTGGGATGAAAATCTAATGTACATACAACACTCTTATAATAGAGAAATCCACACTTATATTGGTAAGTCCCCTTTTGAAACTTGTTTTGGGGAAGACACCATGGGATAAGCATTAAAAGTAGATAAGTTTGTTAAAAATTTTATGTAGATCCATTTGAAATTACAGGAGATACTTTAAGAGGTCATAGGAAAGGTACAAGTCATGACATAATCAACACAAAATATATAAACCATTCAAAGTGGGAGATAGAATTTGGCTACAGGTGAAGAAGGAAAGAGTGCAGGATCCTGAAAAGAAGATCAAGTCTCTGTTGTATGAACCTTTCGGAATATTGGAGAAGGTGGGGGATAATGCTTACAGACTCAATCTACCCCCATACATGTGCATTTAATCGGTAGTGAATGTGGAGAACCTCAAACTCTACGAGCCTTCCATGTTGGATCGATAGGAGGAGAAAGTCCTACCTTCCATAGAGGACTTAGCATCAAATGCTCAGGCAGAATTGGTATAGGACATAGTTTTGCAGAAACGGACAAGAACTACAAGATAGGGGGCAACATGACCTTTGTCAAATTGGGTTGAAAGGAAAACTTCCAGGTAAAGCAAAGTAGTACTCTAGGGAGAAGGTAGAGAAAAAACTTCCTTGCCTCATTCAGTAAATATTTTGGGGACCAAAAGCCTTCGTAAATGGGGAGGTATGATCTGGATTAGATCATTATATTATTTTTCATCTATCTCTATGCTTTATGGGTGAAAAAATTGGAGGAATCAACTTGCATATCCATTTTAGCAGTTGGTCCCAATTTGGAAATTTGGGTCCAAAAAAATGTCTGAAATATTCCAGAGCCATTTTGAGGCATCAAACAACACTTTTTATTGTCGCTTTAAAAACTAATATTTTTCTATGTCCAACAATGGCTATAAAATATTAGCATGGAACAATGGTCAAAAGAGAAGTTGGCATGGGTTAGGGAGATGCATTATATGCAAAGGTAATGAAGAATATGTTTATCACTTCTTCTTTTCCCAAAGTTGTTTGGAATGAAGTATTAAAAATCTCAAACAAGAGAAATAAATGGGATTATATGTCTCTATTAGACTATTTCTATTCTTCGTTAACATACAAATCAAAAAAATCCTTTAAGGCTCTGACTTGTTTTGTTTTGTGGAGGATCTATACCTTAATAAATTGCATAATTTTTCAAGGGATTGATATGACTACTCCACTAATAGCCCACAAAAGTAAAATTTATTTTGAGGGATCTTGGAATCATTTTTCACAAAACACCAAAAGAGTTTTGAAAGAGACAAATATTGACTATGAGAGGGGTTAGGGTTTCTTCGATGGGGCTTGTCAAGGAACCCTAGGTATGTGTGGGGTAGGGGAAATTATTTTTTTTAACCCTCTCATCATATTTATTTGAAATAATTTATTGGTCGAGGTTCTAATAATAGAGATGAGTTTTATGTTTGATGGATCCTTCTGAAAACAACAGTAGAAAAAAGGTTTAAATCAATTACAGGTTTATGGAGACTCCAAGATGTCAATGGACTGGGAAACAATAAATGTTGAATTGGAAACTTGATGCTATGTCGAATCATGAATCAAGTAATGCATGTAAAATGTGAGTTTGATGAGATCACTTTTAACTGCATTTATAGAGAATATAACACAAAAGTAGAGGATCAACTCTCAAAAGAGGATTTATTAATGTAGGAAGGCCTCCTTTCTTAATGAGAGTTTAGAAGAAGGCCACATATTTCAATCCATGAAAGAAATGTATATTGAATTTGGATATGAAAGGACAATAGTCATGTGTTTTGATTATTTTTTATGTTCAATTATTGTTTTGAGCCTTGGGTTGAAAATGTTTTAGTTCAGATATTTTTGAAAGGATGCCTAAATGGAGCCTAGGATAATATTAATTCTAAGTATAGGACCGAAAGGAGGACTCATGCAGCATAGGTTATAAACTATGCTTTTTCAATCATTTCAAGGCAGTCAAATGTGTGTTATGATTTCACACTTGAAATATCAAATACAAATGTTTTTTCATGGGGAAAATATCCCCAAATCAGGTGATAGGATAGACTGAGGATATCAATAGTGTCTATGCTTGTGACATGAGAAGGTTTCCAATTGTTGAAGTAAGTACAACTCGAGAGTGTTCCATTATGCAACTCCAACTACAAATTGATGTCTTAAACACCCCAAACTATGGCCTTCTTCACTCTCATGGTTTTATGACTCTTTATCTTATAACAAGCTTGACATGTTTCTCTATCATGCCTAATCCAAAGGGTGTCTCAGTGCATGAGAACCTCTAGATAATTTCCCATAATTGTTGGACTATGTTGTATATGTATAAAGGAAATCCCTTGGTTCTTATACCATTTATTCTCTGCTTTGGTTTGTCTAATCCCTAGTTCGCTTTGCATATCACTTTGACAGAAGGTAAGTCCCCATTCTCATATGGGAAATCCTTGAGCTACAGAGAAATAGAAGCAAGGAAGATAAGGTGTTACAACCTTAATTCCCACCCTACAGACCAAAGAGGATGTCATAAGAGGATTAAGGCCCTAATGCATCTTTTGCCTAGGGTTTCACACCTTTTGGAGCCTTTTTTACCCAATTTTAGGCATCCTCATGGGACACCTAGTAGACAACAAGTAAGGCCCTAACTTGACACTAGTTTTCCAACCCATGAGGCACTGTCAAGTTTTTATAATTAGGGAGTTACGAGGAAAGAGGCGATATATGAGTTAGATCTTAGTGGCTAGGACCTATGAACTCACATCATTCAAGTTTCTAGTGGCCTCTAGAAGATCTAGAAGCCTATCCCAAGCCTCCTCCAAGAGATATATAACAAAGGCAAGCCTTGGGCAAGAGGAGGAAGAATCTAATAACAGTGTTATGTTGTCAAACTATAGAGGTATTCAGCCATAAGTCACTGGAGCCTAGCATGACCAAGGAGTTGTAAGGAGAAGCAAGGAGCAAGGAGATTCAAGGGGACTACATCAACACTTAAGGTATGCAATTGTGATGTAAGTTTCTATTTGCAATCAATAGATCATTTGGTTTTCCCCTGAATATTTGTCACTGATACATAAATGTTTAGATATTTTTTAATAGATTGTAGATCAAATTAGATTCAAGCTAGATCTAGGAATATAATACTAGGAAGACAAGTGGAATGGTATTGTTTTGTCTTTGGTGTGCAGGGAATAGGTTGTAGAAGTTGGAGCTGGAACTTCAGGACTGCAACAGCCAGGAATATACTAAGGACAACCTTTACAAAAAGGTATGTCATTCTTCCATCTTCTTGTGTAGTGATCTTATTGCTTGTTTCTAAGAGAACCATAAGAAATATACCCCTCTTGTCTAGGATATCTAGGCTTGTCCTAGGGATATCTGACTGATCCACTCAATAAAATACCTGTGAGCATTTTTCCCATAACACAAGGAAGGTCAAATCCCCACTCCACAAAGCAAAGAGCGAGAAATTTTTAAGTTTATGGGGTGCCCCAGAAAACATAGTGCTCCCCTAGTCTTTGACATAGATTATTCTAGTGAGGATGATTCAAGGGGAGGGGTCTTTGAGAAAGGCATTCCACCTTTATTTAAATCATGCAATAGGCATAAGCTCTCTACCTTCAATCACTCCCACTCTAATGTAGTCTTATCTAAGGTTGCCAAGATGGATGAGGAAGCTTCGTTAGTTACAAAGGGTAAGAAATGGAGGACCCTCCCTTCTTTGATTTTCCTACAGAATACCCCATGAATACTCATGGAAATTGAACATGATGTATTTTGGCTATACAATGAGATTCTAACCTCACACATCAGGGGGATTTTGGCATTGCACTAATTTTTTCCACCTATAAAACTTAAGTGAAGTTAGTCAAATATATCACAAATCAGTACCAACCCCATATAATTCCCCCAAAACCATGGAGGATAGAGTAATAATGCACCAAAATTAGAATTCAACCTTCAATGTTGACCAAAAGGATTACTATGTGACCCCTTACTTCATAGAGCATGTAGTTCTGTATAAAACCCTTTGACACCCATGTAATCTCTATAGTTGATCCAGATTATTTTGAGAATGACATGAAGTCAAAAATATAATCGGTATATAACAAGGAAATACACAAAGATAATGCGGACACCACAAAAATATAGTGAAACCCAAATTCTATTAATGAACAAGAGAGAGAAAAACATTGTAGAACAAAAACTGGCAGAATGGGGTAGCTTATCTCTGAAAAGAAAGAGATGTTGGCTACGCTTCATTCACAACAAGCTTTACATCACACTCCATTGCTTTATTAAAAGGCCTCCTTCACCTCAATTATATATGACAGAGTGAGAGGAGAACAATTCCCATGATGCATGTGGGATGAATTGGACTAAGTTTATAAAATTCCATAGGCATGTAAAACACTAGGACTTTCCAGGTGGTCACTCATCCCAGTACTACTCTAGCCTGAGCGTGCTTAACTGCGGAGTTCTAATGGGATCTGGTGCATTAACTCTATGTTGTAGGCATGAGCATAAGACCACTAGGAAATCATTACATGATATCTATAATTAACAAATGAAGATGACATTACATTACATTCCCCATCAAAAGGGTGAATATCATGGTTTATCAAAACCACAAACTCAAAATGGTGATTCAGTGGAAAAGGTGGATGGCCATCGAGATCCATCTGCATCATACCTCCCCCCTTGGGAAGAAAAGGTCCCCATTGTGTCAAGTTCCCATTGGATATGGGGAGACTTCTGCTAAATCTAAAGCTTGGTGTGTTGTTTGCCTTGTTGAAGAAGCTATCATGCTTATCTTGTTGAAGGTTGTCATGAACCTATTTTTGGAGGGGTTGGATCTGTTCAACCAATATAGCTACATGATATACCTAAGTGTGGGAGGACTATGTCGATGAAGATGCAGAATGAAGAGTATGAAGGGTTTTGTTATAACCTTGCTTGACTAGGCAGTGTCGAGGCACCCGCGTAGGTGCAGCAAGAACATCTTGGTACTCTTCTACAATCTTGTCGATTTGCTTTTGTTGTATAGAATGGTCTTGAGATGAGGCTGCAGTGATTGCAGTGTCCTGCTTTTCACCTTCTGATCGGATTGTGAAGAGGCTAAACTTTGTAGTATGAGATATTATTTTGTGGCATTGTTTTGGTGGGACAATAGTTGGAACTACCTATGATATCCTGTATAGCTGACCCCCCAGAGTAACAATGATGCTACGGGGTCGAGACTCATAAAAAAGATGATGCCTCCACATATATGGTTGGCCTAATAGAACATCACATACTTCCAACTGGGAAACATCACACAATACCTCATCCTTAAAGGGCTTGATGTCGTAGGACATGCGACACTGTTGGATGACACGAAGATCTCGACCCTGGTGAAGCCACCCAATGTTGTATGGTTGCAAGTGTGGTGTTGTTGGAAAATCCAACTACTTGACGACCTCTGCTGAGATGATGTTATTTTGGCTTTCGCTATCAACAATAAAATGCAG